>VWZP01006533.1:15745-144504 GCA_013396995.1 Dicaeum eximium | reverse complement strand
TCCTCTGGGAATCCAGTGGAGATGAGGCTGCCTCCGTGTTTCAAAGTCTCTGATTATATCCAGGTGGGAATGCTTGGCCCCTCCCCCTGGGCGGAGCATCTCACAATGGAATAATGTAATTTTATCAGTCATGCAGTGAGGCTCAATGGCCCATGAACAGAAGATATCTCCCCAGAAGGAGAGATTGTTTGTGGAAGAGATAAGAAAACCCGCCCAATTAACAGAAGCTAACTGTCCCACCTTTAACAGATGGCAAATACAATACCTTATCTTAACAATCCAGGACACAAGAAGAAGTATCTCCATCCCTATTTTACAGCTGGAGTGCATTTCTTCCACAGAGATCTGGAAAGAATTACAATTTCCTGAGCCTCAGGGCTAGTATTTTATCTACAAAACCATACAGAACATGTAAAGTCCAAATAGACAAAACCTAGCTTCATCCTCTTGAGTCACTGGTTCAGATTTCTCCATGAGCTTCAGTGCAGGCTTCTGGTGGTGCAGATCTACCTCCTGTGACAGCAGCACCAAGATGGGACCTTCTCAGATACCAGCAGACTAAGGGCTAGGAGGGACACAGCACACCACTGCTATTTTTTTCACTACCACATGAAGAACAGGCTGGGGGCTGGAACAAGGTGGTCTTTAAGGCTCCCTTCAACCCAAACCATTCTGCAGGAGTAGTTCATTGGGAGTTCCTGAGTAACCAGGATAAAGAGTGACAAACAACCATATTCAAGTTATCCAAATGAGATAAGGGAAAAACAACATTGCATTTCCATGCTGGAACTGCTGTTCCAGGTTCAAGGAGCCCTCAAAGCCTGATGTTTACACAGCCCAGCACAGAGATGCAGAAAGCCCAGGTTTATCTCCTGTGCAAAGCCATCCCAGCAAGGCACCTCACCTGCCTCCTTCCCTGCAAAAGTTGGGCAGCAATATCAGCAGTGCTGGAGGGGGGAATGGGTGGCATTAGCCCTCCCTGGAATGTCACAGAGACAACAAACATCCCTGAGTGACAGCAGACAGTTCAGGATTTGTCATTTTCCATAGTGGCACCAGCAATATTGAAAAAGAGACCTGAGAGCACCAACTGCAATATCCATCTCCTGCTAAGTCTTCAATTTGGCAAGGTGTGTATTTGCAAAGTGCACGCAACAGCAAAATTTCCTAAAAGCAGTAAAATGGCAGCATATGGTTTCATCCACACCTGACACATGGCCAATGTGCAGCAGAGCTGAGAACACTTTCTAGGTAAAGAAAGCATTTCTTTTTAAATAAGAAATTTAAATAAGGTGTAATCTTACATTTAAATCCCAGACCCACTGATTCTAAAGCCATGCTTTCTCTCAAGGCCAGACCCACTGTGTGTGGAGATGTTGGTGCAACCCAGTGACCTGCATTTTGCATTCAGTGATGATTACAAAGCTCCTGTCCAGTCCTAAACCCTGTGAATGTTACACATTTTGGCACAAGAAATGAAGATGACTCTCTTCAGAACACAACCACAGGCATATCCTTGAGACCTTTAATCAGAATGGAATTCCTCAGCAGTACCCAGGAACCGCAGGCCATCTGAAGCCTGGCTCTATAATGACTTAGGAGAAACCCACAATCCTCCTGCCTCAGCACCACTTTCTGCCTCTGGGAGTAAAATCTATGGTTTTTTGTGAGCCATCTGTTCTTTTCAGGTTTGTCTCCCACCTAAAGGTTGACCAAATTCTTTGGTTTTGCACAAACCCTTTCCACTCACATATGATTTATTTTCAGTGTGCTGCTTGCACAATAACTCAGTATTTCACAAGGTGTCCTTACTCTTGCAGTGGTCAAGAACATTGTTGCTGTGAGAAGTACCCCAAAACTACCAAATACCTTTGCAATTAACTGAACCTGAGCAGAGTTTCAACAAGAAGTGAATAGTTTAAAACAAATTTGGAGCACTCGTCTCTTTTTGGACAGTATTCACTTTATTGCAGAGAAGACTGGATGCATTTTTAAAACAAATTCAGGAGTTGCACAGTTTCCATATAGTTCCACAAAGTATCACCCACAGTAACTTGAGTCTGCTAGACAGTGAAGGAGCTCCATCTTGTCACCTGCAATCACTCAAGCCACCAAATCTTGCAGGCAATTATTTAAGAGCTATGGAAACAGGTGGCCCTGCTCTCGCAAGCACTTGTATCAGAAAACAGAAGTTAAACCGTGTCACTCCTGATTTACACCAGCATAACAGAGACCAAGAGCCAGGCTTGGATCATGAGAGCAGCCAGGGAAGGTTTTATGTCAGTGTCATACACCTGTGGTGAAAGATTTGTGACATTTCCTGAGGGGCTCTATTTGAGATCAAGTTCGAGACAGTGTCTTCCTTTTCAGGTATTGCTGTATCTTTGGATCAGTGCTCATCCTGGGCCCAGTCTCTTTCCACATGGGAAAGAAATTTTGGCATGAAAACACATCAAGTCGTAACACGCACTACCACAATAAACTATCACTGTCTCTATCTGCCCCTGATGTTGCTGTGTTTGGGAGCACACCAGGAGGTCACAGACAGCTCCAGGCAAGATGAGGGTGAGCCACAGCTGAGCAGCAGGATCAAAAGCATGTTAAACTGTGACCAGAAATGTTCTTTAGTGTATCATTTAACAGGGATAATGCACTCTTCTCAGGAGACCATCCACAGTAATTGCTTTGGAAAGACACTGGCTGCATCAGCAAGTGAATATTCTGTTAGATTAAAATACCAGCCCTTTTTCTGTAAAATGTGTTTCCTTATCTATTAATCACCCCAAAAAAGTGAAGCCTTTCTGAGCCACCCCTGACACTGTGACATTAAACACAGCTCAAGCTCTTGATGCCAATCCAGAGCTTGTCTAAGGATGCTGAGACTCAATGGGCTTGTATAAGCCACATTAACAAGGAAAAGCCTTACAACCACGTGGCTCTGTGATTTGCTTCTCATCTCCTCCTCCTCAATTCACAGCCTCTCTGCCATCAACAGTAATGGTGATTTTTACCAGCTGAAGATCTGACACACAGGGCTCAAACACTAATAATGTACAACCACCTGGTAGTCAGAGGTTCCGTGTGATGGAAATACAGTAGAATGGCTCATATCCAAGGGATACAGGAGAGCTATTTAAATGCTTGTGTGTGTTGTGCTGAAAGACAATTTTCATCACTCCTTTAGCAATGTGCCAGGTGTATGAGAGCTAAAAATCTACTGAGGTGAATGGGAACCTTGGGAAGAGAGCTGATTGAAAAAGCCCCCAAAATTGAGGGCTTTGGTGTAATACCAGCGCAGAAATGGCACAGATTCAGAGAAGAAGAGTTCACCCTCTCATGTGCCTCAAAGCTTAAATTAAAGGAAAGGGAGCTTGGGGAGAAGGATGAGAAATCATTCATTGGTCACTTCCTGATGGCTTCACCAAGACTGCCAGCGCTGATGGCAGCACGTGTGCACATGTGACTTCCTAACTTAACTACCTCAACTACCCGTGAGGACAGAGACCATGACTCACAGTGACTTTGAAAGGCCATCCCAAAGTGATGTGATTCTGGCATAGGCTAAATCCTAACCTGTGATGAGTTAAGGAGCCTAAGGCCCTGAATGCTTTAAGCTCTCCTGACTATTGCCTTTCAAAAGAAAATACAAAATTATCACATGAAGTGGTCGCTAGGCACAAATTATTCTTCTTCAAACAGATTCCCACAGGATTCCCCTTTGCAATCACTAAAATATACTACCTGATATGTCACGAAGATGACAGGTACTGATATTTAAGGCAATCTAATTTCCATAGCCGTCTCATTACTTCCTCCAGGTAGATCACCTTGGTCTTCCTTCTCCAGGACCGATTTCTTGCAGGTGAACATGACGAGCAGCAGCATTGGCAAGTGCCACAAACTGCAGAAGAAGAGCTTCCTGGAGCTGCTGCGGTCAGCATCCCTGTAGAACCGAAAACCGAGGTAGGAGATGTAGAGGTTGATGGGGAGCGAGACGATGGGGAAAGTCCACGTGGTGATATCAAGGACAGGAGCCACCATTGAGAGTCCCATTAAGGCCAGGCAGTGACGCAGAGCCACCCGCCTGCACAGCCCTGGGTGAGTGACAGACATCATACAGTATCCTCCTCGGGAGTAATCTTCCCGCAGACCCCAGCTCAGGGCATTGAAGTGAGGGAACTGCCAGGAATAGAGGATCCCTCCTAACAGTAATGCACCTGCAGTGGGAGAGAGAATGTTAGAGGGTGTCTGCAGGAAGTGCCACACACAGACCTCAGATGGCACACTCTGTTTGCAGGAGGGGCAGAGCTAGCCACCTGTGACACCTGTAACACCAGTGATATTGCACGCCGATGGCACTGCTCTGTACAGGGACATAACAGCCCCATGAGGTAAGGAACCTCTGGTTTTCATGGCATTCACACAGGGTTGGAACGTGGTGGTTTATCTGGTTTTGGAGCACTTAATTTGACAAGCATTTCAGCAAGTCACTTCCTTCTAAAGAACTACTGCTAATTGGTTCCTGCACCAACTGTCTCTACCTGAGGGAAGACTGGTGGGAATTAAGTGAAATTGGGCAAGAGACTATTTCTGGGAGCTTCTAGATTCTACTCTCAGGTTCCTGAGTTGGTGTGTCCAGAGAAGAAAAAAGCCAGTGGGCAGAGCAGTGGTTGCATCAACCAGACACAGGGAGCTCAGCTCAGTGACAGAGGACAAGGAGGACAAGCTGCTGCTCCTGAGACGTGGGGAACACCACACCCTGGTAGGCTGGAGCAAGGCCAAGCCCTCTGTCTGCCCACTGCATGAGGAAGGGAACTGCTCCATCATGGACCTGAGCAAGGGGCAGAACTGGCAGAAGCTGTTAATGAACTAACAGGAGATGGAGAACTTACTCCTTCAAACTGATTGCAGAAACTTCTAATCAGTTGAGCAAGTAACTATTCATACCAATTAACTACTTTTACGTTTTAAAAGGAGCTATGGAAGCACCACATTTCCACAGCTCTTCCAGGGACACAGTACAGGTTAATTGAAGCAGAAGCAGCTCATGTGCTAATTTCAGTGAGCCTCCAGGAGGCCCTCAGACCAAACTCCCTTTACTAATTTTATCTGAAGACACAAAAAATCCCCTAAGGCTGTTACAATGTTATAGACATTCCTGGGTTTTCCTTTTGTTTCCCCAGCTCCCAAAGCCTCTGCTCTCTCATTAGAAGACTTTCTTTGTATCTCCCTACCTCCAAGAGCTCATTCTCTATGGAAACTTCTTCTCTTAAAGGAGGCATGCATCCAGCGTTATCTTAATGGCCTGAGAGAAGCAGCAACACTTATCTGCAAACACGTTAAGATACTTAAATTCTTCTCCAGCAACTCTGACAAAGTCCAAGTCACTGTGTCCTCTGAACAGCTTCATGGTTCAGATCTCCTCTCCATCTATTCCTTGGAGCTGTGCATGCAAATAATAATAATCTCAGTTTGCGAAATTGCCTTTTTTTCCCCCTACCTTATCACCAGAGAAGGAACTCTCCATTAGACTTCATGCAGGCTTCCAGTAGCTTATAAATCCAGACATGGTGTAAAAGACCCATCTCACTGCTCTTTTGAACAAGTAACAAATACTCCCTGAGGTGAGTATGCACCTCTGGAAGTTGATTACACAAAACACAGAGATAGACACACGTACCTTGGGTGTGCAGCTTTCAGAACAACATTGTCTGCCATGAACTCCAGGTGATTCCATGGGAATCCCAGGATGGTTTGGAAGGGACCTTAAAGATCGTCTCATTCCACTCCCTGCCATGAGCAGGGACACCTTCCACTATCCCAGGTTGCTTCAAGCCCTGTCCATCCTGGCCTTAGACATTTCCAGGATGAGGCAGCCACAGCTTCTCTGGGCACCCTGTGCCAGGGCCTCCCCACCCTCACAGGGAAGAATTTCTTCCTTGCATCTAATCTAAACTTTGTCTCTCTCAGTGTAAAGCCATTTCCCCTTGTGACTCCAGACCCATCTAAATAGTCTTTCTCTATGTTTCTTTTAGGCCCCTTCTAATACTGGAAGGCCACACTTAGGTCACTCCATTTCCTGGTCTATGGCCCAAAATGCGTCAAATCTAGCTCCTCAATCCTTCTAAAGTCAATTTTTTGGATGTGGATGTTAGCATCTTTTCTCAATTGGAACCTTTTAAGACAGCTGAAAACTATGTACCCCAAAATTACCAATAATTTCAGACTATCATAGCCAGAAAAGTCATTTTGGCCCTAACAGAACAGTATTTGATTCCGTTCTGCTGAAACCTGAGGGAACAGCTCTGCTGAAATAAACCAAAATTAAACTTACTGAAGGAGCGTTCTCCCTACATCAGGAGAAACAAAGGGAAAATGTTCTTGTCATTAAGTCACTCTGTAGCTTTTTCCTATTCTTGTAAAACACATTAATGGAGGCAAGATCCTGAATGTGCTACATCTAAGAGCGCAGTGCTCTTCAAGTATCACATCTGAAATGCTTTAGAGACACTAGCTTGTCACTGTTCAGAACTCAGGTAAAGGTAAGCTGCAATTATCCATCAGCTGACGACTCTTAAGCAGATGAAGCCAGGGCCTAAGACATGGAGCAGAGGCTGTCCCTGCTTCCCACACTTCAGACTTGTCTCTGGGTCCCTGTGTTTTGGCTCCAATGCAGGTTTTGCTTATTCAGTTGTTCAAATGTTGTGTGCAGCAAAGCTCAAAACACACCCTAAACCTCAAATACACAAAGCCCTTTAACAGTTCCCTAACTATGACACTATTAAAAAAAGTAATCTGGAGAAACTTTTAAACACAAACAGACCAACTAAAATACTTGAGGCTGGATTCCCATTTACAAAGCTCTGGTTTTTACATGCAAGCCTTTGGAATTTAATTACTTTGATTACATTACAACCATTGAGATAATTGATATTTTACAGAGAAGCTGAACAGTGAAACAATTTAATAGCCCATTATGAGGACTTTAACGGCCCGATCTTTTTGTTTGGTTCCCATGTGCTGGGACATCCTGTAATTTCCTCGACCTAGGCGGAGATTGTTGGGTTGTCAGAGATTTTTAAGTGTCACGTAAGATGGATGACCTGCAAAGCACGGCACATGGTACAGTACAATTCAGCACCAAATGAGCTCACAGTAGGAATCCTGTCAAGCCCAGAGCAGACACTGTAATACTCATTAATTACTAGATGCGTGTTAGCTATGTCATAATTAAGTCAGCAGTGTTTTTAAGCAATATTACAGTGAGACAAACTCTGGAGACTAATCCGGTTCTAAACAGAGCTGAGTCTATTCTATGGCCTCTGTGCCATTCCCAACAGTTTGGGAACTCAGCTTAATCACTACACATCTCCCTTTTCTCTACAGAGTTTATAATTAAGTGAACATCAGACAAGGTTGTTCCCAACTGGAACACATGGACCTGGCACGGGGCTCACAAAAGCAAAGCCGGTTGTCAGAATAGGGTCATTGCTTGGGCAGCGGGAGACAGCCAGCACCCAGGGACACCCAGGAACATCCAGCACCTTGGGGTCTCTTGGCTTCTCCACAGCTTGTGGAAATCTGAGAACAGGCAGACTGACAGGAACTCAGATCTCTCTGCTTTTCTGCAACAGTTCATAAATTGCAGGACCATGTACCTGGCTGGTTTGTGGATATCCCAAACTCCTTAGTCTTTTTGGCCAAATTTTTAATTGCTGCAGTTGAGCCCATTTATGACCAATTCTTCTCTCCAAGTGTGAGAACCTGGGACAGATGCAGCAGACACTCAGAAATCCCAATAACTTGTCAGATCAGACCTGTTTGATTTTGGAAAAAAATGAAGTCACCTAAAGAAAACAAGGCCCAGCTCTCCAAAACTCTTTCATTCTTGTGTGCAAAACAGGAATAAAATATCTTCTCCTGAGTTCCTATTCTTTCATCTCTTTTCACTGTCTTAAATAATCTCAAAAGTTCCAGGATCGCAGAGAACCAGGTAGGTCCTAAAGCACCCATGGAGCTTAAGACAAATAACAGGTTTTATTATTCCTCATTAATTTTAAGGTTAAGCTATTATTTCTTTTCTTAAATTCTTCTTTGTGATTTATTCAAATAGTAATAGACCTCCTTTATAACAAACAAGAACAAGCTGAGATTTTTATTTTGATATCTGAGACAAATCAAAAACGTCACATGGCATTGAAGAAGGTATAAAATGGTTCTTTCTTTCTGTAAATATAGTTTTATCTAGTGAAATACTGAAGTTTTATAAATTGCACTTTTCCTAAAACAAACAGGACACTAAATTTCACAGTCATTCAGAAACTTCTTGGACGTTTTACAGTTCAATAAATTTGGGTAAGATTTGGAAATAACTGTGAGATGAGACTTCCAAAAGCAACTAGTGACTTTGGGTTTGCAAACTGCAGCAGGTGACAGTCTAATTTGCAGAATTACAAGAGTGAGAAGCACACCATTCTGAAGTTCTGCTCTTTAAAGTGTCAAGAAGGCCATGTGGCTCTTCATAAATCTTGATTAAAATTTCATGGTTTGTTCCTTCTAGAGCAATTTATGATGATCCCATTTGCTGGATGGTCCAAATCTCAGGTGAGAGAGCAATGTCAGTTCAGGAGCCAGACTAAGTCCTTGGGCAGGAAGAGCCCTTAAGAGCAGGAGGCTAGAAAATGGTTTTTAGGGTGTAAGTCCTTGCAGGCCATGAGCTCTGACAACTGATTAACATCTGGAGAGGAGAGCACAGCATTCAGGCAGCAACAGCTCCTCATCCTGCCCACCCTGGGCTCACACCAACATCAGTGACACAGCAAGGAAAAGCTCCAGATACAAATGCCAGTTGCCCAAACTTCTCATGTCCCAGAAAGGACAGAGAGTGTTCAAGTCCATACAACATCTATTCAGGAAAGAGTAAGTACATGCAACTGCTGAGTTATCAGTGTCAACATAACTCTTTCTGAGCAAACTGAGCAACCTGAGGACTGCAAACCGACTGTATTAACCACAAAAAGACAGAAATAATGTTTGTATTCTGCCTGTCTCGTGTTGAGGATGCCACTCTCTTAAGTAATGATTTGAAATATGCCTCTTTCATGCTGGCAATACCTTTCATCATCAAAGAGGTTTATACCTGTTCAGTTGGCACATGGAGTCACAGTGATGGTTTCACCCACAGATTAATTATTTCAGCTTAAATGAGACACAAGAATTCAGGATGGTCCAACTGAAACTCCCCAAAAAATTTCTGAAGACAGGCTTCTCCAGCAAAGAAAAGTACTTGAACTACAGGAGGGCACAGGCTGGAGCACAGTGTGTGTTGGTGGAAGCTCCTGCCTCGGGAGTAGGGCCAGCTAAAATCCGACCAGCCTGGGCAGGCAGGTGAACATGAGCCTGTCCACACAAGTCAGGACAAATGTCCCAGATTATCTACAGGGACTGCTGTATCAACACCATGCTCCTGAAAACACACTGCAGAGGAACAACATGTGCTCTCTTCTTGCCCTTCTCATGGTTCTGTAAATAACACACAGTGCTTTCCCACTGCACAGGGTTCTGCAAACCTCTACGATCACATTCAGGCTGCACACAGGACAAACACCTATTCACTTAATCAATAAAACAAAAAAATAAGGAATGGGAGCTATATGTAGTATCAGTTCAAGAACAGACTTGCTCCTTCTGTCTTTGCTCTGGTGCTGCATATGTATAATAGGGAAGTGGCCAACCAGGCACTAAAATAAACATGGAATAGTTAAATATCAGCTCCAAAACAGATGTTGAAATCTTAACTGCATTTCCCGAAGCTGGTGTTTACTGCCTTGGCAACCTATGAATGCTGATTTGCTTAAAGCACAATTTTAGTAATTCTTCTGCCTTGAATAATGTGAAGGAATTTTAAAATTATTTCCAGACATTGGCAGCTGTGACTTAAGAGGAAAGCACCGGCCTTTTGTCTCTAGGAAATGGGTATGAGTTTGGCTGCTGTAGGGAGGGGAAGGCTTTGGCAGCGTAAGCTCAGCCTCTTAATGGATCATAGTCAGGAAACAACCACACACCGTTTTACTTGATAGCACACAACTGGTTCTCTTTCCTTAAAAGATGTTGAACAAATTACTCCTCTTTAATTCAGACAAGGTAGATTAGAGCTCAGAGATTTGACTTGGTTCAGCTGTATCCACCTGCTTGTGAGCACCCATGCTGTCTCAGGCTGCCTTTTCCACCTTTTCTACAAGAAATTTTAACATAACTAGTCCCAAACGCTTCACCACAGTCCTATATAAGCTTTACAGGATGTTACATTCACAAGAAATGTAGAGAACACATGTCCAAAACCTTTCTTTTCTGTCTTTTCTTTGGTGCTCATTCACAACTTTAACACAGTAGTCTTCCCTGGAGATTTCTAACTATGAGCAATTCTGGGGGTAAAGAAAGAAAGATTTTAAAATCTTGTCAAAGCCTAGTCGCCCACTTCAGGTTCAACACAGTCTTAAAGGATTATCTGGGGGTATTGGTACAAAGATTCACGGTGGTTTGGAGAGTTGTGGCCAGAACACACTGTGATGCCCCGATCCAGGACTGTTTTGTTCAGCTCTTGGTTGCATTTTCTGTTTGTGAAGGAGAGCTGGAAGGTACAATCATTACTGCCTGTGCGTCAGCTTGTTTTGGTGATGGAAAACCATTGTTAAATCAACTGACCTCCAGTTACAAGTGTTCAAGATACTGTCCTGATATCATCCCTCCTGAAATGCTACCAGCTACTTAATTCTTCCCACTGTCTTTAGAATTAGGAACAGGATTAGCTCATCAAAATTTACATCCTAATTTGCAATTATGAAGCCTTCTCAAACACAAAGACATTTGGGAATTACCTAGACACTAACGTTAGAGAAACTGATGCAATTCCTCTACTTTACCCACATCAGCACCATAGCAAGACAACAATCAGCACTTTTTCTTTCACTGGAAAACAAAAGTAGATGCTACTGCTTGTGCTGGATGGCATGAGAGTGGTGAAGCAGCCTTGAGAGGAAAAAGGGAAAATATCACTTCTAAAGCTGCACACAAGGTCCCTGCGCTGGGACAATGGTCCTGGCTGTCAGTGTGGGATGCATGGCCCAGCCCGCATTGTGCCCCTCCAAGGTTACACCATCATGGAAAGCAAGGGCGATGAGGAAATCACTGGAAAACTCAAAAGCCTCATGGTCAGGGGTTTCAATAGCTGTTTCTTTTGAAGGATGGCACAAAAGACCTTGTGCAGCAGGAGCATCTAGAGACTGCAATAGACTTTTCTGCAGCAGCACTGAAGGGAAGGGGATGTTGGCCATGTGTTTGGCTTGTCTGCGAAACAAAAGGATCCTCAGTGTCCACCAGGAATAGGAAATGAAGTTGGCTGTGGGATTTTTCACCTTGAGAGAGTGTTCCTGGCTTCTGCCTTTAACAGAAGGAAGCCAGATGTCCTCAGGTACGCTCACCACATGGAAAAAAACTTTGTGTGTTATGGATACGCATGCGCACTTCTTATGTGACACACAACAGGTTATTGCAGCCAAAAGCCTCACAGGGAAACACCTTTCATTACACAGGCAAAGCTGAGAAAACAACACCATCGTATATAACTCACCTTAGCTAACCCCAGCAATAGATACCACAAAAGAAGAGCCTGTTGGATAAGATGAAAATAGAGTCTTCTGCATACATGTTTAGAAAGCATTTACCAAAGGACCAGACTCAGCAGAGGATTGCAAACGTGCAGAGCCATGCAGGGGCTCCTCACCAGTCACCTCTTTCAGGCTCTGGCAGGGCTGCCACTAGCCCAAGGATGGGAGTCCCTCCTGCAGATCCCCCATCCTGATTTCTCTGTGGGTGTTGTGTTTCACAGCCAGGGGCACAGGGCTGCCCCATCAGCCACACACGGGGTAGAGAACCAGGCAAAAGGTATGCTGCCTGTGAACTTCTGGTGTTGGTCCCCAGGTGCCCCAGCAGTGGAACTGCCATTTCTTTTGTCTCTTATGAAGATGGAAAGGAAGAAAAAAATAGCCCACTGGCTTTTGTCCTAAATTCAGACCAGCTGCTCACTAGCATTGTCCCTCTACCTCATTTTTTACAGTTTTTACCCCCACAAAGCATACTCCTGGGCCCCAAGCTCCAAGTCTCATATGTCAGTGACATGAATATCTCTGTTTCCTCTGGAACAGACCACAAATTCTGCTCTTTCATCTGGGAAGTGAAACCCTGAAAAGCTGAGTTTACCAGTGGGAGTTTATAGTCGGAGCCTCCTCTCCTCCGGCAGCAGGATGCTGGAGCTGCCCTGCTCTGGCGGCTGGCTACCAGACCTGCTCCCACATCAAGGGGGTTTGAAAGCTCCAAGTGCTTAACTGGAAGGGACACAAAGATCTCCAAGCTTATTTTGCATGCAATTAAGCTGTTGTTTTGCTCTCCTTCCTACTGGCAGACAAGTGCTACACCAGGAAAAATATGAGAGACTCCAGCCTTTGGCAGGTTGGGCACAGGCCCCCCTCTTTCCTATTCTCCTGTTTTTTGTTACTGAAACCATCCATCTGCCAAATGTCACTAGCTGATAAGAACTGGCCATTTTTAAATCCCCCTTTTGTAAATAGATGCTGGCTGACATAATTAATGTCTACCGTACAACACAATTTGAATTACAAAGTAAAGGCAATTTAAAAATCAGCCTCCACATGATTACAATTGATACTGAGTCTATAAATTCCATACCCTGAGGAATTATTTGAATTTCTGAAAATGAATGAAAATCAGTACAAGATGTCTTTCAGGGAAACAAGACCAGGAGTGGAGCATCTGATAAACTAAACAGTCTCTTGAGAAAAACATTCTTTGGTGCAGTAATACCTAAGGCTCCTGGGCCACCGTGGCTCTGCAATGTCTGCTGCACTGTCAGGGCCCTTATCTGCTCTGCCACCACCTACTCAGAATAAATCCCTTTAGCTGATAAGCACATTAGGTTGAGGAGCCTTGCTTGTCACTTCCATCTCACTGGGTGGTTTGTATGAACTCTGTGGCACCAAATTGCTCTGCTCCCTGACACAGGATCACTGCTTGCCGGCGGGATCCAGCCTTCACTGCCTGAGCAGAGCACAGTCAGTGGAAGAAGCACAGAAGTTCCTGGGGCCCCAGCATAAGAAGGACATGGGACTGTTGGAGCAAGTCCAAAGGAGTCCACAAAGTTGATCAGGAGACTGAAGCATCTTTCCTATGGGGAGAGTCTGAGAGAATTGGGGCTGTTCAGCCTGGAGAAGAGAAGGTTGTATGGAGACCTTACAGCACCTTCCAGGATCTAAAGGGGCTACAAGGAAGCCTGAGAACAACTCTGCATCAGGAAGTGTAGTGACATTTCCTGCATCAGGATAAGGAGGAATGGATTCAAACTGAGAGAAGGGAAATTTAGATTTGCTATTAGGAAGAAATTCCTGGCTGTGAGGGTGGGAAGGCCCTGGCACAGGTGGCCCAGAGAAGCTGTTGCTGCCCCATCCCTGAAAGTGTCCAAGGCCAGGTTGGATGGGGCTTGGAGCAACCTGGTCTAATGGAAGGTGCCCCTGCTCATGGCAGGGAGTTGGCAGGTCTTTTCCAATCCAAACCATTCTATGATTTTACAAAAATGTGCAAGGCAAAAAATGGCCTCTGGCATTTGGAGACATCTATTCCAGATTCAGTTTTCTGTTAACTAGAATTAACAAATTTAAATGGACATTAGTCTGGGGAGAAAGAACAGCAGTATGAGGATAATTTAAAGCATGTATGCACTCTTACACACCAAAATAAACAGCTCTGTTTCTTTCTAAGGATCCCTGTGCACAAACTCAGCAGTATTGTGGCACAGCCAGGAGCTCTTGTGCTTGTGGATCCCATGCAGGAGGGGGATCTGGCACAGAACAGGGGACACTACCAAGTTTGACCTATCTTCCTGTCTTTCTGCTATCACTTAAGGTTTTAAGTGAATGTCATTATGTTTCTTCTAGTCCTTCTCCTGTAAAATAATTTGAAGGTATCTTGATTTACTAGAAAAACAAATCTCTTCAGAAACAAATAGTCCCAAGAAGGAGCAATGAAATCTGCTTTCAAGGAAGCAAACATGTTACTGGAGATCACAGGCTGGCAGTTAAGTTCTGCATAAATACCTCAGATATGTGGCAGTGATATCCAGNCCTTATCTTTTCCTTTTGAAATGGGAGGTTTCTCCAAAATTACGTTGGCACAAAATCCAGGGTTGGGAGTGGGATGTTCAATCAGGCTTAAGAGCATACAATTAAAGTTACCTATCGGAGCAGAAATGGAACCAAACATTCCTGGGAAGTACCAGGAAATCTGGTATAAGATGTATAGTGTAAGTGTAAGTAAAGATGTATAGTGTAAGAAATTGCTCAGAGGGCAGTGAGGCTGTGGCACAGGCTGCCCAGAGCAGCTGTGGCTACCCTAGTGGAAGTGTCCAAGGCCAGGCTGGATGAATCTTGGAGCAACCTGGTCTAGTGGAAGGTGTCCTTGCCCATGACAGGGGGTTGGAACAGGATGGTCCTTAAGGTTCCTTATGAACCCAAGTCATTCTATGATTCTATGATTATTCTATAAATTACAGCAACTGTTAGCATCACTGGAAATATGAGGGTCCCAGATTTCTATCTGTAAATACACAGTATTTTTTTCTTGAGCAAGAAACTGCTAAGGTATTCATCTTTGAAAGTCATAAACAAAATGAGGACAAATTAAAACAAGGCTGCTCCACTCTGAGATACTTTGTTATTAGCTCTGGAATTTGAAATGAGGAATCATCTTCNTGATAAATTACATTTATCATGCACTTCTGACCATCTCACCTGCACTCACTCCCCCAGTGAGGAAATGTTAACATTCTCCATCTTTCATCAGTTTGANCTTTTGAAATGGGAGGTTTCTCCAAAATTACGTTGGCACAAAATCCAGGGTTGGGAGTGGGATGTTCAATCAGGCTTAAGAGCATACAATTAAAGTTACCTATCGGAGCAGAAATGGAACCAAACATTCCTGGGAAGTACCAGGAAATCTGGTATAAGATGTATAGTGTAAGTGTAAGTAAAGATGTATAGTGTAAGAAATTGCTCAGAGGGCAGTGAGGCTGTGGCACAGGCTGCCCAGAGCAGCTGTGGCTACCCTAGTGGAAGTGTCCAAGGCCAGGCTGGATGAATCTTGGAGCAACCTGGTCTAGTGGAAGGTGTCCTTGCCCATGACAGGGGGTTGGAACAGGATGGTCCTTAAGGTTCCTTATGAACCCAAGTCATTCTATGATTCTATGATTATTCTATAAATTACAGCAACTGTTAGCATCACTGGAAATATGAGGGTCCCAGATTTCTATCTGTAAATACACAGTATTTTTTTCTTGAGCAAGAAACTGCTAAGGTATTCATCTTTGAAAGTCATAAACAAAATGAGGACAAATTAAAACAAGGCTGCTCCACTCTGAGATACTTTGTTATTAGCTCTGGAATTTGAAATGAGGAATCATCTTCAACTCTCTCAAAGGACAAGATCTCTCACAGCATCTATATCACGGAACTCCTGAAGGGAGCATACATGACTGTCGTAATTGTCACACACAACTGTTACACACAGTTTAACACTTAGTTCCCCCCACAAATGGTAAGGGCTACACTTAAATATTGTTTTCTCTATAACCAGCAACATGTACAACAATGTGGCTGCTGTGGGAAGATTATAAGGAGACAAAATCCACAGGAAAATGTAAACTCAAAAACCGACCACTTTAGCGGTGAGAACTTTCCTTCTCATTAGTTTTCTGCCTCCCTTCCTTCGCATTCCTCTTTGTTATTGAGTAAAATGATTTTTTTTTAAATGAGGTGCAAAGGCACTTTCACACCTCTACCTAAAAACAAGGTTAAGTCTCCACACTAATTACACATTATTAATGAGTTCAACAACTGAGATCAGGCCGGTTAGGGAAGGGATGCAGATCTGCACACTGTGTATGGATGCATGCCTGTATTCCGCATGGATACGATGCTGCCAGGGGCCAAACACTCTTATTTGCAGAAGTAGAATGTTTAACACTGAAAATCATAGTCCACAATGCCATCCTTTTCTTCTAGTTGTTTCTTTTTTCTGTAGAAGTGTTTGTAGGGTTTGTGTTGGTGTTTTGGGTTTTTTTGTTTTCATTTAATACTGAAATGCACTAAAATATTACATTCCAGTCTCTGTTTTCAGGACTCTCCCCAGGTGTGCTTCATTACAAACACCAGTATAAGCTCAATAACCTTTCCTTCTCTATTAAATAAGCCGCCTGGCCTCCCTGACACAGACTGGGAGGTGATTTTAAAAGTTTTAGCTATACAGAACACACTAGTTATGCACCAGATTATTGTGTTGTGACAAAGTCTGCTTGGGTGGTTTAAAGTTATCATCCTCTACTGATGGCATCATTGCCAGGGATCATTCCCTCCACAGCAGAGCTGGCACAGGGACACATAACCACATTTTAGCTGCAAATTAGAGAGGAAGAGCTTACTTGAGCACCAGTGGGGCTCCCTGCTGCCCTCTCTGCTGCTGTACAGGGACAGCTTTGGTCTTTGAGAAATAGGTCTCAAAGAGCAAGTTGACAAATTAAGGATAATGATAATCAGTGCCAGTTTAACATGCTGGTCTTTCACTGGCCACTACAGCAAGGGCTTTTGGAGACATGCAGCTCTGCACTCCAGCTCCTCCAGGCTGAACTGTGCAGGTGAAGCCCAGGCACATGAGAGTCATTCTCGGACACCAACTCTGCAATAACATGGCAAAACCAACACAGAAATCCCCAGACAATATTAGAGTCAAGGCCTAAGTAATCTGCAGCCAGAATAAAAACGTCTTTAAAATATGCATTTTGTTTTTCATTATTTCTATAGAATCATAGAATCCTTAAGGTTGGAAACGTCCTCTCAGATCACATAGAATATCACTGGGTTGGGAGAGACCTTTAAGACCATCGAGTCCAACGCAGCTCTAGCACCTCATCTAAACCATGGCACTGAGTGCCACATACAGTCTTTTTTGAAACACATCCAGGGACGGTGACTCCACCACCTCCCCGGGCAGACCATTCCAGTACTTGATCACCCTTTCTGTAAAAAACTTCTTCCCAATATCCAGCCTATATTTTGGTGAAGCTTAAGACTGTGTCCTCTCATTCTGTCAGTTGTTGCCTAGCAAAGGAGACTAACCCCCACCTGACTACAGCCACCCTTCAGGAAGTTGTAGAGAGTGGTAAGGTCGCCTCCGAGTCTCCTTTTCTCCAGGCTAAACAGCCCCATTCATCACCCTAGCACCACCACCATGTTCACCACTAAACCACAT
This sequence comes from Dicaeum eximium, assembly GCA_013396995.1. NCBI lineage: Eukaryota > Metazoa > Chordata > Aves > Passeriformes > Dicaeidae > Dicaeum > Dicaeum eximium. Next base: position 127,134 of record VWZP01006533.1, on the reverse strand, counting down.
CCTCAAGTATGACATCCACATGTTTTTTGAATGCTTCCAGGAATGGTGATGATCACCACCCTGGGCAGTCTGTTTCAATCCCTGACCACCCTTTTAGTGAAGAAATTTTTCCCTAATATTTAGTCCAAACTTCTCCTGGCAGAACTCGAGGTTGTTCGCTCTCCTCCTGTCCTTGTTCCCTGGGAGCAGACCTAACCCCCATCTGGTTACCCTCTCCTGTCAGGGAGTTGTGCAGAGCCACAAGGTCCCCCCCGCCTTTTCTCCAGGCTGAGCACCTTTCCCAGCTCCCTCAGCTGCTCCAGCCCCTTCCCCAGCTCCGTTCCTTTCCCTGGACAAGGTCCAGCCCCTCAATACCTTTTTGGTCTTGCTCCCTCTTCTAAAGTATGGAGCTGCTAACACTCCTTAACATACCCAATAATACGTACTCTTATATAAAACTTCTAGGTCTAAGTAACTTTCAGAGAAGCAAATATTTGTATAGAAGCAGCACAAAATGAAAAAAAAAAAAACCCACAACACCTTCCATCCTTGCTCTAGTTTAGATCTGTGTGGGAACATGCGGACACAAAGCCAACTCAGACTGACTTTTATTAGGAAGTGAATAAAGAACAGATTTTGCACAAATTCTGATAATTTTTGGTTAAAAGCCTTGTTGGTGAAAGTATTATTCAAGCCTTAAATATGCCCCCCTGTGGGACGACTGTGTGCTAAACCAATTCTTAACAAACCTATTAATTGCACTTCATTAGTTGCTTCAGACTGTAAGTTTGTAGAGCCACTTTGATTCTTAAGTTTCTAGCTGGCAGGAAAAACAAGGCCTGATTGTGTCAGAGTTGAGCTGCTGAAGCGATCAGTGTTTTACAAGGGATGTAAAAATGCTTCACAGTTACTAAAATAGAAATCTTCGTTTGCTTTTCAAGGAGGGGGGAAGGAGCATTTATAACTTAGAGTTTAGCAATGGGTAATTAAGAAATACACCAATCAATTAATCTTCCCAGGATATTTTCTGGCTTGTGGAAAGACAGTAAAACACATCTGGGAATTTTTCAGCTGAAAGTTCCTTGCAAGTTGGATCTTACTGGATATGGTTTTAATCCTGAACATAATTTGAATCCTGAAATTATGTAACATTTCCTCCTATGTGAACACCAAAGATGCTATTTTCCTTCCGGATTTTTTTTAAGATGGTCAGAACATATATTCAATATGACATGCTGCTTTATCAGCTCAGTTTTGCCCTGAAATACCCATGTAAGGAGAACATTACCAAAATTAGCTGCTTTCGAAGCCTTACCACAGGATTACAGAATGGTTTGTGTTGGAAGGGACCTTAAAGATCATCTCTTTCCACCCTCTGCCATGGGCAGGGACACCTTGAACTAAACCAGGCTGATGCAAGCTGTCTCCAACCTGACCTGGTCAGGTCAGCACATATAAAGAACAAAGTTTACTGCCTTTTGAGTAGGTTTTTTTGTTATCCTGACAACCCCTTGCCCTGATGAAAGGGTTTTATACTCACCAGCATCCAGACTCCCGGTAGCTGCAGTCCAGCCCATGATGGGGGGAATGGCCCCGACAACAGCTCCCACCCACGTGTTGGCAATGCTCATTCTCTTCAGGGGCGTGTAACAGCAGGTGTAGAGGAAGATGTTGAAGGCTCCCAGGGCCCCGGTGAGAGGGTTCACTCCCAGTGTGAGCACGGCAATTCCTGGGATTCCACAGGATAGAGCAAAGCAGACAGCGAGCAGGGGGCTGTGGGGAGACATGGGGCACACGCTGAGCAGGAGCTGGCCTTAGAGAATGGCTGTTTTCCCTTTCCTTTGGTCTCCCCCCCAAAATTAAGATGGAATTTTTGTTTTACTGAGCCATCCTAAATTTTCCTGTTTGAGCCTCCATCCTAACAAAAGCCTTTCCAAAATGTGAAGAAAATTTTGCTACAGCTCTGCAATGGAGATGATTCTTAATCTTGTGATCGCTGTGTTCACCAAATAAATCCAAGCTCTGCAGGTAATGGAGAACTGTTCTCCCTTATGGAGAACTGCTGCTTTCAGCACATCTTCCTCCTTCATTTTCATTTTAGTAAATTTAAACCACTGTAAAAAGCACTAAGTGTTTAGAGTAAGCTAAAATGGTTGCAGTTTGTCAGATTTTTAAGTGATTGCAGTTAGGCAATGGATCCTTCAAAACACAACAGGGTTAGACACAAAATAAGGAAGCATTTATGAGAAAAAGAGTACATCCAATCATTTTGAAATTACATCAATAGGAATAAAGTATTCTTTGACTTCACTGAAAAAAAGTCTGCATGTTCTACACCCCCATTTATCTCATGCACTGTACTAAGCAGAGGGAGCACACCAAAACAATGCTGGCAGCAGAATCAAAACTGGCTATCTTGTAAGCACGACTGAAATTAACTGAAGATATTTTAGGTTTGGTCAAAAGCAGCAAACAACAGAGATGCAAATGATCTCTGTGCATTTCTACTGCGCATCAGCTGAGAGCTCAGGGAAGGTGGGAAACTCTTATTAAAATCTGTCAGAAAGTGGCTGGACTATGTAAACTTCTGCTAATAAATTCTACAATAAACATCCAAATAGGATGAACAAGGATTTTTTGTTTGGCTATCTGTCCTGGGGTGACTTTATAATGCTTGTATCCCCAAATCATCTGTTCTCTCTATGCTGGATGTTGTATTCTGTGCCTTGAAGACTGTCAGAGAGTAAGGGCGGGCAGGAGAAGCAGCACAAGTTTGTTATCAGAGACTGCCCTTCTCCCCCGCCACGCGTGGCCTTGGGTGTGCTGTGCTGCCTGGGCAGGGACGGCGTGGAACAGGGAGCTTCTGCTTATTAGTTAGTGTAGTTAGCTGAGACAAAGGAGCTTTCCCTGGACTGCTTTTCCATCCGTTTCCTCGGAGCTGTTCGAACCTGCTCTGCCCAGAGACCTGAGGAAGCACCGAGACCTGCACACCCTGCGGCCCGCCGGGGCCCACCCTGGGCAGCCGTTCCACGCGCCGGAGGGACTGATAACAGCAACCACCCACAGGAGAGACTGTTGTGAATTTGTCATCTCTTCAGAGCACAGTTTTTGTCACCGGGTATTGTTCATTTTGTTTTGTGCTGGGGAGTGCTTGCCTGTGAAGTAACCAGGGTCTTTTCCACTACTCTCGGAGGAAATATTTTTTTCCCGAACTGGTTGGGGGGAGGGGCCGTGTGGATTTGCTTTCTGGAGGGCCCCCTTTGGGAGGTCTGCTCCCAAATTTGCCTTAAACCACCACACTACCAGAACCACACTTGACAGGCAGCATGATGCCACAACCCTAAGGAATCTTTAGTTGTGGTTCCTTGTGCCAGATCAACATGTTTGCTGCTGGTGGGGATCTCCTCTTGTGTGCTTGTTTGAGGTGTTTGGTATAATAGAAAGAGAGAACTAAAAACCTCTAAGAAATAATGTGGTGTGGGCAACCTCTGGAAAGGAGAAAAATGCCATTACATTAGTTGTACTTAATAACCCATGTGGCTAATTACACACTCGTAATAATCTATGTAAAACCAGAAAATGTGTGCTTGCAACGAAGGTTTCTGCATGGACTTTAGCTTTACATCTTTTCTCTAATTGAAAACCATGCAGCCTTTGTGCCTCTGCCCTCTGGTCAAATCCTCAACCCTAAAATACATATTGCAAGCCTCGCGTCAACCCTCATAAGAAAATAAGAAAAAATTGCTGGCGGGGATGAATTTTATGGGAGTTTTATCAGCAAAAAATCCTACCTGTCAAATTTTGATATTTAAGATGTTTGTTAGACCAATACAGTACAGAGATTTGAAATACCTGGAAGAACTAAAATGAGCAAATCTTACGCTAAAGCTCTGCATTAAATTTAAACTGACTAAGTAGTTTTATCCAGCTTTTCCAAACCATCAACAGATATTACGTAATGCAGTGTGCACAGAGCACATTTCTACTGAGCGCTACCAGCCTTGGTGTTACCAATACAGCAGGAGTCGAGGGAGGATACATAATTGTCTTTCACTGACAATGAGATGTATAAAATTTGAGGCTGTTTTCAGGAAAGGAGCCATACAGAGCTGTGCCCTCTGGTTCTGCAGCCTGTGGTGCTCCTTTGCAGAAAGGCAGCAAAACACAATCTGTACCGCCAATGGTCCCAATGCCGACCACAAATGCCAGAGTACTTAGTAGATATTGCCCCTCTCTAGTGAAAGCCTGACTGGGCTTGGTTAAACAAATCTATTTTGACTGACTCTTGAATAAAATACAGTCAGACAGTAAACACCAGATTCACACAATACTCACTCTGGAGGTGACCAAACACCAGTGTGACCCTACGAGGCTGGGTTGCCCACATCTGCCCTGCAGGGCTCACAGACACAAATGGGGGCACAGTTTGATCTAACACAACAAGCACTTTTCTCACTAATCAGGAGTGAAGACTTATCTACGTGTCTCCAGTTTAAACAAACACTACCCTCCATGAGCAGGCACCAGCCCTTCATGTCTCTTCTCAGACAGAAAGGCAAAGGGTGGGAGAGTAAAGCCTTCCTCCATGGAGGAACCCTGTTTTGCCTCATTGCTTCCCTGCAGCACTGACAGCCCTCGGTGCCAGCCCTGATCCCAGGTATCTGCTGCCTTCATTTCTAACCAATGGATCAGAAAAATACCTTTAAAAAATAAGGCTTTATCAAAAGGGAGGGGTGAAGTTATGTGGCTGAGACCTTCAAAAGAATTGCTGTGATCCTGGTGGATGAGAACACATTTTTTTCAGTTTTTTCCTTTTTGCCTCTTTAAGGGAAGTTCCTGGAGGCACAGTACCATAGAATCACAGAATGGTTTGTGTTGAGAGGGACATTAAAGCTCACCTTGTTTCAACCCCTCTCTGAAAGGCAGGGACACCTTCCACAAAACCAGGTTGCTCCAAGACCCATCTAGCCTGGCCTTGAACACTTCCAGGAGAGGGGCAGCCACAACTTCTGTGGGCAATTTGAGGCAGTTTGATCAGTGTCTATAACTGTCCTAATGCTCCCAGGGGAGGGCATAAAGTCAATGGGGTGATTCCTCTTAAGCAGCTGAACTACTTTACTTTCAGACATCCTGAAAGCATCGCATTTTCTACTTCTCTCTAGTGTTTCCTCAACAAAGAAGAGTAATTGTCTGACTTACAGAAGCCTGTTCCTAAAACTCCAACTGAGATTAGAAAGTCAAACTGTAATCGGATGACTCAGCTTTGCTATTTCTGCCTCTTAAAATACTATTTGGCATCATATAGACACTGCAATCAGAAATCAGGACTTTTCTTTCATGGTGAGACATAAGGTAGAAGAGAATTCAACTCACTCTCATGTAAACTTGTAATTCAGGAGAAGTATAAGCAACTCCTCACTGCAAAAAAGAAAATATTTGAGAAAAACATAGATTTCAGTCAGTGGTGATGCTCTTTCTGCTTCAGTGACACTTCAGATTTTAAGACAAGACTGAGCCTAGCTTTAAATCACAGCAGTTTAAAGAGTATTCTGATTTCTACTAGTTTATGTCTTCTAGGGACCAGTGTGCATATCCACGCTCATGTTGTTTGTCAGTACTCAGGTACTCAGGGTGATGTTCACTGATCTGACCCACTCTCCATTGCCATGCTGCCCACACCTCATCAAGGAACCACAGGAGACCAGCACCTCATTCTGGAGCAGGAGAAAGGCTGAGACACTGAGTGTCATTGAATTTACCTCACCACCTAATGTTCACACAGTTCCTCTCACTACAGCCTCATGCCACCATGAGCTCACATCTCCCTTGGGCAACCCAATGCCATGGAATTCTCACATGGTGCTCAAAAGTGGCTGAGGGGTCTCTGATGGTTTTCTTCATCCTTAAACCATCCCATGCAGTAAGTGCAGGCTGGTGACAGATGCTGGCACATACGCCTCATTTCACTTGGGTGTTCATGTTGGCTGAGGGAATCGCTCCCACGGGAAAAAAGGCAATCTTCCACTGGAAAACTGGCCAAGGAGCTAGCTCAAAAAGCAAACATCTTGAGTAAGAAACTAGGTTTTATGATGGATTCTTGGGAGGAGTTGGTTTCAGTTATTTGGCTGATTAAAATCAGGCTTTGGAAAAATACTACAAGTGCCAAATGAGTTCTCTTCCAATTTCAACTCTAAAATACCCAGTATGTCACCACATAGGGCACCTCCTAAAGGCAAACCAAAACCCTAGTAGTTGTGCCTCATCCCTCTTCTCTACTCTATTGACAACAAATATGCTAAAATCTACCTAATAAAAGTCCTAAAAGACATCCACCTTCAACTAAAAGCTTTTGAGAATTTCAGCTTGACTAGTGAATAATCAAACTTTTCATGATGCAAAGGAAATGTGTTGTCATTTCTTTCCCAGGGAGTCCACCCAAGACAGCCCCACCCCAGTCACACTCCACTGAGAGGATCCAAGAGGAGAATGAGAAGCAGGAATAAGATGAGGCCCACATTCTCCTCATTCAACTCTGAAGAGATGCTGTTGGTTGTGCTGGGGAGGATTGCTCAAGCACAGCCCAGAGCTGCTGGGGGGAATGGGAACAGGCAGGAGGAATTCCACATGGGTGCTATTCAGGTATCTCCTACACACATGACCATAAGACACCTGTGTGGACCCTCATCCAGAGGAGTGAGGCTTTGGATCATGCAGCAGCATATTTTAATTCATGTGCAATAATATAACCTCTAAACTAGTCGCCACTTACAGATGTTCTGGTTATACGTAAATAACGAGCTTACAAACATGTGCAGGAAATAAATTTATTTAACAGGATCCGGAACCATGGATAATAGTACTTCCTGACTTATAGCCTTACTTGGAAAAATTAAGACATGAAAACAAATTAAAGCATTTGTCCGTCTATAAAATTAATATAGTATTTCACCTATTTCACAGCAGCATTAGCAAGCTTCATGTCTATAATGATCAACAGTGGGACTACTTACACAGGTTTTTCTGTGCTGTCTTTGCCAAAACATTTTGTGAAGACGACTGTCAAAGTAGAGTTTGAATGACAATCTAAAAAACTGTGTTAAAAATGGGGTAAAAGTTTAACGAATTAAAAAAAAAAAACCTACAAAAAACAAAGAGCAAAACACAATTCCCTCTTAAAACCTATGAATACCTGAAATTACGGAAAATTCCTGTATCAGCATCTAATGCTTTAACCTATTCCTGTGAATAGACTGACACTCCCATCCAAGTGTAGACACAAACCACATATGAATCCTGAGCAGCTGCATTCATTCAATCAGCAGTGCTATATGATTTATGTTCAGATGTTATGTAAATACATAAGAAACTTAATTTGTGACCATGTGTTAATGTCAAACTGGGCACAGCAAACGTATTTACATAAAAGCAGGTGAAGTATAAGTGTGTATATTTGAAAATTAGATTCAAAGCCTAATACAGAAGGTAATAAATCCTGTCTTCTCCCTGTCTGTCAAAAACCTTTCATAGACATGTCACCCACTTCTAAAAGGGTAAACTAAAAAAACCCAAAACAACAATGCTCTTTTGTTTAGCTGCAGCATGCCTGGAGTACCTTAATGGATTGGAACGTTTAAATTCCCAGTTGATTATTCCAAATTAGATCTCGTTAGTATTGACAACTGTCCCTCAGGCCACAAGACCATGGATCCATTCTGACAAATGCAGGGTGATGCTCTAAAATAAGCAGAGCAGGGATGGTGAAGGAAGAATCCAGGCATGGGCTTGAGGGAAAAGGAGGGTGGAAAGAGAAGAAACTTCATTTAGAGTAATTTCCATATCCAAATGAAGTCAAATACATACCCTTATGTTCCTCTGTGTGGGTTTTAGTAACAGCAAATACTCTGCACAGACTCTGCCCTTTAAATAAACTGCAATTTACCTACTTTTTGATGAGACAAAACCGGTTTGGGTTTTGGTGAGTTTTCTGTGTCATCCAAGACACAGGTTCAATAAGATCACTGTGCTTCTTCCCCTTGCTCACCCACAGAAATGGTACTAAATTATCCCTGACTTCAGCATCTTCCATGGTGGCATGTAAACAATGCTGAGACAACAGAGGTGAGACTGATGGCTTAAATTAATTTCAGTATTGCTACTCTGGGCCTAAATTCTATCTGCATTTAGTGTCAAAACAATTTGTTCAATTCAAGAAGAGGGACAGCCTGAACCAGGTTCCTGCACAGATGGGCTGAAAACAGCAGGAGCTCAAGAGAAGGTATTTTGGCAGACAAAGAACACAAGTGTGATCCTCATCTGCAACTACATTTCACCATCACAGGCTGAGATACGAGTCCAGTACTGTTCCAAAACCATAATTAAAACCAGATTTCAGAAGGAAGCATCATAAGTTGCTTATTATTTCTGGAATCTCTAGGTACTAAAAATGTCCCCCAACTACTCATCAGTACAAAGCTTCTGGAGAAAGCCCCCTCCTCTTTTCCCTAATTTTTTCCAGGTAAGCAATAAGTTCTTAAGGCTTCTGAAGCCACTTCCAAATTCAGACAAAAGCATCAGTCTGAAGGCTTCACCCTTTTCCAACAGCAATGAGAGGTTACACAAACAGAAGTTCAAGTGCCACCCCTTTGATGGTTTCTGTGGCTGCAAAAGCCCACAGTCATGAAGGGGAAAGGATGTCCATGGAGATTTCTACCTATATCCATGCAGAAAACCATACTCCTCCTTAGTTGCTGATTTAGTTTTGCTCATCTGGCATCTTCTCAATTCCTGCAGCCAGGCACCACTAAGAGTTGCTGAAAACAAGTCCCGGGCAGGAGCTATGCCTGTGGTCAGCATGACTGTCCTACAGTACTGGGCTATGGCTTGATCATCTCCCTCAGTGGGAGGAGCATCAGCCAAAAATATTTTTTAAACTTTTATTTATTTTCTTTAAGATCATCACCCAGCAACTGCTGAATTCTGCTCAGCAGCTTTTAGAGATCCACCAGAAAAATCAAGAAAGGCCATCAACCACAAGAGTTATAGCAGGCAATCCCATCCCATCTGGAGAAGACAAAAAAGAGCCAAGGGTGTTACAAAGACTATAGGAAGCCTTCCTGCTCCCACAGCTGAGGTAACAGGGATGCAGGCCCATCTCCATCAAAACACACATCTGGACTGCATTTGTGTCATTTCCAGCCCTGCTTTCCCTGATGGACAGATGCCTGGAACTGGCAATGGGGTCGTCTGCTGGCGTGAGTGCTGCCAACTCAGATGACTGAGAAAGGAGCCAGAAGGCTGGAAAAGGCACGTTTTGCCCCAAATAGCAACAGTAGCATCCCTGAAATTATTTTTGATGGAAGGTTAAAAAATCTCCGCACACAGTTTCTATGCTTGAGGTAAGGCCCAGAGCATTCAAAATAAATCAATAATCATGGTAGAATGCTGAATGATGACAATCTACCAACTCTGAAATTAAATTTTAACTTTCCACACAAATCCTATCAGGCTGTGTATTTATATATTTAGTAATAAAAACCATATCCATGACCACTGTCAGCTGTAGAAGTTCTATCGTAATAACAACACTACTAACAGGAACTGGAACTGGAACAACACTTAGTGGATCAGTAGCTTCATTGCTGGTGAATTTACTAAAATGATTCTACATTTTTTTTACAAAAAAAATTAGATAAAACTCTCAAAGAGCTCTACAGACAGACTGAGGATGTACCTGATAGAAAAGACATTCACATTCAGATGTGAGATTCTGAATCAAAGTGGTTACATGATGACCTGATCTAGTGGGTGGCATCCCTGTCCATGGCAGAGGGGTTGGAATTAGATGGTATTTAAGGTCGGTCCCAACACAAACCATTCTGGGATTCTGTAATACATCACGAGCCCTAATTAGTGTAGTTTTGAGGCTGTGGTTTTTAAGGACCCAAAGCAAAATATTTTTACATTCAACTACAACTTTCAATTACTGATTGGACTGGTCTCAAGGAAAGATTTCTTTCCAATTAAAAGGAAAAAAAAATAGCTGTAACATTGGCAGAATGGACATACTGCCAGACCTCTATTTCTTTCATGTAGTTCTGATTCAGCATCAGTCAGAAACTTTACTTAACACATGCAATTAATGCTCTCACTTTTGATATTCTCTTTTACATTGTGTCTGAATATTATGAAAAGCCCAAGAACCTGCTGATTGAAGCTTAAACTTGCAAAGTACCAGAATTATATTAAACAGAACAATATGTATCAATGAGCTAAAATGGTACTATTTTAAAGGAGAAAATGTTGAGAAAGATCTTAACAGATACTCATTTATTCTCTTTCAGTCATGCAAGAAAGTTCATGAGTTGTGACAAGGGATGAAGGACGATGCAGTTTAAAACCACGGGTGTGTATCATTGTATAAAAGCATGATCAACACTGTATTTTATGCAAAGTGGGGGCAATTTGTTCCTCTCACTCCTCAAGAACCCAAGCTGCAGATGTTCTGTCTCCCCTGACAGATTGAGGTGCTTTAAAACTGTCACAAACAAACATGGCTGATTTAAAAGAATCATTTCATCCTGAAGGGGACACATCTCTCTTTTTTACGCTTGAGTAAATCAAAATTGGCTTGATTGATTTTGCTGAAGGTTTCACTGAGGCGATACAAGAATTTCAACTCAGCCAAGGAAGGAGAGATTAAGAGTCCCACCCTCAGCATCGAGCTTTCTCCAGCACATCTCTTGCTCTTTTGACCAGTTCAACTCCCTGCAAATGATATCAGGATCTGTTTTTTCATGCTTTCATGAGCCTGCCCTGAGGTCTGAGCCCAGGTCTGGGATGAGATAACTCGGTGTACCATAGGGAGACTTGCAGTTCAGACAAAAATGAAATTTTTATGCTGCCCTTTGTTATTAAGCAGATGCTCCAATTTGGGCCTCATCACTTCACTTGGAAGTAAAGAATTACAAATGGAAAGGACCTATACTTACAAAATGTTTATGCTCTTATTACACTTGATATCCACACCAGAATGTTAATCATAACAAACCTGAGTGACCCTGTGGAGCGCCAACACACTTGTGGTATATGGCTTTGTTAGGTAGGAGTGAAAGGGCCACTAATAATACTCACAGCTTCCCCACAGTCATGAAAATGTAAATATTTTTTTAAGTGCTTACAAGACAAATCTACAGTAAATCTGAAAAATGTCCCCCATAATATTTAAACTAAATCCTCCTCTTTATTCTAACCTTAGAGCATGGCAGTTAAGTGATCCATTCATTCTACTTTAAAATCTCAGTTCTCTCTTTGTTTAAGAGCCAGACACCACTTGACTAACAGGATGGATAATTTGGTCTCTCCAAAACCAGTTTTTTGATTTAGAATAATTAAATATAACATCTGCTTCTGCTGAGCCCTCAGCCAACATTTGGAAAGAAGTGGTAAAGAAGTCTCAGGCCAGATATCAATCACATTCAGACAGAGAAAACTGATGTTCTAGGGTATTTATCAACCTGCTCTTCAAAAAACAAAAGAGAGAAGATAGTCCAGTCATTTCAGCATAGGAACATTGCTTCTAAATACATTTCCAGGAGCAATGAAAAGAAAGGAATTAAGTTATTCCCTACAGCAAAACAGAGCAGGACAAGAAGCAAAGGTCTGCCATGGGAAGAAGATCAGTCTCTAGACACCAGCCAGTGGAAGAGCAATGGAGCAGATTGAACCTGACAAATTTCAAGTTCAGCCAGATCCTTTCTGCCCATCTGCAGATTCCCCTGCACCATTGCAAACATGCCTTTGACACCCACAGCATGAGAACACTCTATAGAGAACTCTTAGCTGCCAAGTCTCATCTCAGAGGTCAAGAGGATGAGGATGGCTGTATTTTGGGATTCCTGTATTACTATCTAGGTAGATTATATACAGTTACCATCTGGAGCTATGGTGGTTTTTAGTGGAAAAACAAAATGAAAAACCCTTCATATACCATCAAAGTGCATGAATAGAACATAATTATTGTCACACAGGCAGCAATAGGAGTCACTGTGGCTCCTTTCCAGCATGATTTATAATTTTATATTCCTTGAGATTTTATATCCCTAGCAAAAAAAGAACTAAATAAAACATATCAAAGCAGTTCTCCACATTTCTCAACCTGAGGAATGCAGCTTTTCTAGTCGTAGAGACCAGAGAGCAAGCATCTGTGTTCGCACAGCTAATTAAAGTGCAAGGAAAACCTCTTTTATATCTAACTTGTGAAGCTGATAACATGTAAGTTATAACTTGTATGAGATATGATAAACTCTGTCCTTCACAGAGAGAAATGCACTTCTAACATGACTCACTGAAAACAAATCTCAGGGTATAGCAGCTTCTAATCAGAGGCAGCTCCGTAATGGCCTTGTTGAGCAGTGACATTTCCTACACCACTTGGCACACGAATGATGATGCTGTTGTGGTTAAACCAGATAAGGTTGAATACTAATACAGGGAACAAAGTGTTGGGGTTTTGACTGCATTAAGCCAGAATTTACAAACATGAGCCTGAAATGTTTGACAGAGATTGGAAGAAGAGCCATCAGGAGAACATGGCCTCCAAGATGGGGAAAGGATCTTGGGCTTCGAGCTTAAATACTGTTTGTTTGTAAAAACTCACTTTAACATCACCTTTGGAGAAAATGACTCATCTCTAGTCAATTAAAGAAAAAAAGAGGCAATGGCTGCAATCAATGTCCAAGAGGCCCGTTCATATTAGACACAAAGATGGCAGGATTAGTGCACAATGGCTTGGTTCCCTCCAGCTCCTGGGGCTCTTGCCCCCTGGCGAGGAGCTGACATGAGAGGATAAGACAACTCCATTAGGAGCCCGTATCACTTCCCTGCGGTGTTTTCCACAAGCAGATGGAGCAGCTATTTAGCCAAATGCACTGTGACTCCAGCTTTATACATGAGCATGTGGGATGTTTCCTAATGTGGGGCAAGGCACAACGTACTCTGATTTATCAACTGTCCCACATGCAATTAAAGATTCAGATAAATAATTTGGGGGCAAAGACCCATAGGCTGACCTAAAAAGCAGCAAGGCATGAGGGGTCAAGTGTTTCTGCAGGATTTCTATTTACCAAACAGAGCCTGCAAAGGAATGTCTGTTTTGAGCTGTGGCAGAATGAGGTCTGGGCAGGAGTGAGCTGGAGAACCAACGATTGCTTCATTTCAACTGAAACAAATTTAAATGTGGAGTTAATAAAACAACCATCTTTATTGCCCTAAGAAACACAATATATATGTTGTTAGAGTCATATAATTTCCTCCTAACACACATTTTGATTGGAGGATAATGTGCAGTATCACCATTCTTCTGTGCATTCTACAAAAGGCCTCTAATATCTTAGAACCATTTAATCAACATCCCATGCAGGCAGTGAATAGATAACTGAAACCTAAGTACTGTCATCCATATCCCCTTTGGGAAAGAGACACAGTAAGCATTATATCATTGCATTAGACCATCCTTTGATGTGGGTTTTATTCCCATTAAACTATGTTTTAGCCCCAAGGTTTCTTCCCCCACACCTCTCTGTGACATGAGCATGCCAGAAAAAAAAATTAAAAATATCCCAGTGTTCAAAAGGCAAGAAGTACATTTTTACAAGCAATTGTACATGTCAAAAATATAAAGCTGCCTTTTAAATTTCTTGTTTACCAAACACAGTCAATGACAGCTCCTGGAAAACACGGGGGGATGGGGGGGAAATGAAGGCAGGAGGGTGGTGGTGGGGAAGGAATGCATTTACTTGTTTTTAAATAATAAAGCCTGAATACAAGAAGGATAAGAAATTCTTGAAAAGGCTGCCATGATGGTGTCTGCTTTGAATTGTGCCCTGTTTAAACAAGAGGAAAGCCTCCCACTGAAAAAAGAAACATTTTTATCATCCAAAAAGATCTCAAGGCAGTCCCTTTAAAATGAGGTATTTTCTAAACAAAGCATCAGAATGTTCCCCTGCAGGGAATGAGCATCTGATCTCTTAAAAATGATTATTCTGGAAGAACTGTAGATTTATGAAGTTTTAGTTTTATTTGTTTTAACTTAAGTAGAATGAAACCTGTCTGAAATGACCACCCAAGGGAGCAGAGCCACCAGCTAAGCAGGGGCTGAGCTCTAAAGGGCACCCAAAGTTTTACCAAGACCTCTGGGGAGGTTTTAAATCTCTGGCTTAACCAGAGCTAGCAAAACACTTAATGCAGATCTCTGTGTAAGCCCAGGACATGGATTTTCCCTTCACTTACATCCACGCAGCTCCACTAACATCAGTAACAACATTCCTAATTTACATTAGTGTTAAGCAAAGAAACAAGCTAATTACCCTGAGTTATCCACAGTGATTATTGTGGAAAAATTTTGTTTTAAGCTGCACACATTTTTTCAGCGTGGACTTGTTTTGTTACACTTGTAATAATAGGTCTGTTACCCCACGTCTCAGGGATCACCAATGGTTGCCGTTGGAGTCCCATCGGGGTGAATCATGATTCTTGACTCCAATATCAGAAGGCTTGTATTATTTATTAAAGTCACTCCATTGTTCAGAAGGATTTGGGCTATTTCTGCCCAGGTACAGAGCTAGCATCTTGCTTCTTCAAGCTCCATACTCAAACTCTGCTAGAATGCCAGAAAACGTTTACAAAGTCAGAGAGATAACAATTCTCTATATCACAGGTTAAGAAAAGAAAACTGCATCTCCCATATCGAGAGACAGGACAAAGGAATGTATTTTATCCTTGAAACACACACACAAATATTTTAAATCTGCAGAGAAAAAGAGCTTTCCCAAGGAAGAAAAAACTCAGCAAGTTTGCATCCAAGAAACTTAAAAATGTCCAGTGACAGCAGGTCTGCTACAGGCAGCAGAGTAGAAAAACTCAGCTTTCCATTGAAATAGTCTAGAGTCACAATGTGCTTCTGAAGAAATAAAATTTCACATGCTGCAGTTTTGTATTAGTTCATTGTCCTGGGGTGACTTTATGATGCTGTATCCCCAAATCGTCTGTTCTCTCTTTATACCGGATGTTGTATTCTGTGCCTTGAAGACTGGGTCAGAGAGCGAAGGCGGGCGGAAGAAGCAGCACAGAGTTTGTTATCAGAGACTGCACGCACTCCCCCACATGCTGCCCTAGACTGTGCTGTCTGGGCACTGACAGAGCAGCACGGGGCTCTGCTTCTGCTTTTTAGTTAGTGTAGCTAGCTAAAACAAAGGAGTTTTCCCTGGACTGTTTTCCGTCCGTTTTCTCAGAGCTGTTCGAACCTGCTCTGCACTGGGACCTGGGGAAGCACCGAGACCTGCACACCCTGCGGCCCACCAGGCCCACTCTGGGCAGCCTTTTCAAGCGCCGGAGGGACTGATAACAGCAACCACCCACGAAGAGACTGTTCTGAATTTGTCATCTCTTCAGAAAGGAATTTTGTCATCGGGTGTTGTTCATTTTGTTTTTGTGCTGGGGAGTGCTTTGCCTGTGAAATAAACAGGTTTTTTTCCACTTCTCTCTGAGGAAATCTTTTCCCAAACTGGTTGGGGGGAGGGGCCGTGTGGATTTGCTTTCTGGGGAGGGCCCTTTTGGAGGTCTTCTCCCAAATTTGCCCTAAACCAGAACATCCATGAACATCCAACTTCCATATCTGCAATTGTGACTACAATTCACAAATATAAGCCATTGGTGAGAAACAGCACTAGTGTAGGAGTAGGAGTCTGGCTTATAGTTTAAACTGAGCCAAGTCGACACTCCACTCAGAAATATCAATAGGTGGAACTGTTACTGCCTCCATTAATTGCAGTAAACATGAACTGTGAACATGAGAAGTGGAAAGCTCACAGACAGAACACAGCTCCTTGGGCATTGCTAAGGGAAAAGGTTAATGGGATTCTTGGAAAAAATATTCATCAAACAACACAAAGGTTTATTTCTGTTGAAGCATTCAAGGCATTAGCTGTGTTGTGCTGCCTTCTGTCATTTTAATGGACTTTAACATCTTAAATGTGTATAGAAAAGTAGCTTGAGTACAAATAACCTGCATAAGGAGAATAGCAATAAATTCCACAGCATGTTAGTTTTATCATAGAATCTCAGAATGGTTTGGATTGGAAGGGACCATAAAGCTCATCTCTTTTCACCCCCTTGCCATGGGCAGGGACACCTTCCACTGTCCCAGGCTGCTCCAAGCCCTGTTCAGCCTGGCCTTGGGCACTGCCAGGGATCCAGGGGAAGCCACAGCTTTTCTGGGCACCCTGTGCCAGGGCCTGCCCACCCTCACAGGGAAGAATTTCTTCCTAAGATCTAATCTAAAGCTACTCTTTTGCAGTTTGAAGCCATTATATTGAAGGGTTTTGAGACAAGACCTGGAGTAACCAGGTCTGACCTCAGAGCTGAGACTGCTGTGAGCAGGAGACGGGTCTTCATCTCTCCTTTCAGCCCCTTTCAGCCTAGACCACCCTCTAAAGCTACCTGTACAATGCTTCGTGGTCCAAGTAAGCAAAGGAGAAGCCCCAGGCCCACTTCCAGGCAGCCACTGATGATGCCAAAGCCAAAGGACCGGGTGCAGAAAACAGCTGTAAATGGCAAAATAGTGCAGGAGCAGAATTG
This sequence comes from Dicaeum eximium, assembly GCA_013396995.1. Classification (NCBI taxonomy): domain Eukaryota; kingdom Metazoa; phylum Chordata; class Aves; order Passeriformes; family Dicaeidae; genus Dicaeum; species Dicaeum eximium. The sequence goes on along the minus strand of VWZP01006533.1, from coordinate 110,523 downwards.
AATGATGTCTACACGGCTGTGAATTGGTTATTTAGAACATACTGTTCAAGATCTTTTTTCTTTTAAGATGAAAAACTATTCTTGTACAATTATGAAGTCTTTTATGAGTCATTAGCACAGCAGATCCAGCAGTACCCTAAGTTCATATAACTGCCACTTTTTAGAAGGAGTGTGTGCAGGTAAAGGGTGATCAAACCGGTTACTTTGCACAACATAACAGAGCAGGACACCTGTCAACCTTGAGGTTGATCTCACTCAGCTACTGCAGCTCATACCAAAGATTTAATAAAATTAATCTGCAGGAAAATTAAATCCATTACCTTAAAAAGCAAGGGAATAAATCACACCCAACAGGAAATCAGTAAAAGCTGCTGCCACTTCAGACGAATCTAAGATGGTGGGAGCGCATGAAATTTTTCCTCATCAATGACACAAAACAAATTCATAGAAGGAAATAGTATCAGCTGTTATTATAATGCAGAACACAAATATGCTCTATGAGTTTAACACTGCAGTCCAAGTATAAAGAACATTTCAAGCTGTTTGTATTTCCAAACAAGACTTGAGGGGTCAGAGGAGGGAGGAAGACATGTGGGCAGGCAGGATGATGGATGGCACTCAGTGGCATGCTGTGTTTGGGTCTACTCTTGTTGTTTTTGCAACAGGATGTCTCTGATTACTCTCTGAATAGAGAAGAAGGATGGTTACATCTCATTGCTCAAAGGGAACTTTTTTTCCAGAGCCTTACAGATTAAATAGAACATTGTAAAGCAAGGAGTCAATGAACTATCTGGTGTTGTTTGTCCCAGATCTCCCAACAGTGTCAGAAGATTCCCTGGGGGCACCAGAGGTGGGTTTGGAGGCTGACAAATAGGGTAAATTGCTCTTGTCCCTACGTTCAGCAGCACCAGCTCTGCAGAACCAGTCTGTGTCATTGCCTTTATGGATTGCTGAGCCCAAATATATAAAATATAAAGCAGGGGCACACTGAACCCCTAAGTAATTCTCAGCCATCAAGATGATGCAATACAGAGACTTCACAAAAGATGGAGGAAAATTACTTTTCCAAATCCCATCCTTCCAGAGACCTTTGCAGAACTGGCTCCTGGCTTACAGGGAATGATGGACAGGCCAAAGCTGCCCAACCGAGACACTTCTTGAATGTCACCAGATTGTCTCCAGGCACATGTCCACACCTCAAAGTGCAGCCCTGGCCACAGAGCTTTCTTTTAAAGCTACTGATGTTCCTCATGAATGCCAAAGGAAATTGCAAGCCCTCAGCAACTCACAGAAAAGGGTGACATGGGGGTTTGGGAACCATATGAATGTGTATGCAGGGAAATGAACCCCTGAGATGGACCTGTGGTGTTTTCTCAATGTGAAGGCTTCAGGCAGAAAGGAAGGGGAGAATGTTGTTGGAAGCAAGATCACTTAGAAGGAAGGGACAGCTAGTCTTAACCCTAAACAAACTGGGAGCTGAAGCTGCAAGCAGAGGTCACAAAGCAGAACACATGGCAATAGTTTCTCTACAAAAGCTTAACATTTCCTCATGAGGCGCCTCTGTGAATTGTCTTACTTAAAACAGAGACACCAGCTCATCCAGGGACTGCATGACTCAGTACCTGCAAGAACCTCTCACTGGGGTTACCAGTTTGATTCTGGTACATTCAAAGCATGTAAGAATTCTCTTTGTGATGGCATAACCTCTAGAAAAACTCTCAATGGACTCAGTGAATTTTTCAGTGGGCATGAGTCACATCAAAGCCACCACTGAAAGTCTTTCCAAGGAGGTGCAGAGCCAACATGATGGAGAGTTAACAGCCTTCCCTCTTCAAAAAGGATCTCAAGCTCAGGACAGAAACTGCTACCCATATTGTCCAGTTCTGTAACAACTCTGCCAAATAAATAAAAAGCAAGGAAAGCAAGAAAAAAAGAGAATATATTTACAAAGAGTGCAAACGAAGATGGATTAGAAAATGATGTCTTGTTTGTACTGTATAGCACAGATGTTGTAACACAGCAGAATTAAAAAAGCAGCAAATGTTTCATTAAATGAAGCAGCTAAAGAGAAGAAAATGTCAGAACTCAAACCTCAGACAAATTTTGGGCAAGAACTCCCTAAACTCTCTGGATTTTTTCCCAGAGTCAAGACACCAGTCTCTTATGTACTATTTATCCATCCCTGTCTTGTCTGGTTTTGACTGGTTTTAGCATAACCATTTACAGGTTTTATTTTATCAGCCAGGAAGGAAAGAGTTCAAGGAACACCAAGAAATATGTGGCAAAATACAACAAGGTTAGATCACTTGCAGTGGATTATTCTCCTCTGGCACACCACAGAAGAAATAACCCCAGTCAAGGTCTACATATTCCATGGTCTGCAGGGAGCGAAAGCAGCATTATTCAAGGGAAGTGACACTAAAGAACTTTAAATTAGCTGTTGACAGGCAGGTAGATAGATTGATGAGTGATTGCCCAATGTCCCCAACATTACCATTTTGTGGTGAAAGCAAATATGAAAGGGGGGAAGTAAGAAAATCCATGAAATACGGTTTTGCCAATCTGTGGTGCATTCAGATGACAGTGAAGTTCACTTAAGGACACTGGAAACATAAAATAAATTGCTTTCTCCGAATCAGAAGTTGACAGAAGGTTTCCTAGTTATCTTTTTGAGACCAGAAGCACTGCAAGCCATGCTAGCAGACTATGATAAAAATAAAACAAAACAAAACAAAACAAAATAAAATAAAATAAAATATTTTAAAAATAAAAAAAAAGAAAATCGTCCCATAACTTTTCTTCCTAATGAGTGTTCCTCCTTTCAGGGCCTAATGACCACATGCAAGGAAGGCAGAAGTGCAGGTCCCCTGAACCACACAACTATGTCTGACTTTCTGTACATCCAACAGATGCCCTCACTGCAGTGGTCCCTAAAATATGTTTTAAAGTAAAATTAACTCGGGAATCTGCAATTAGCACCACCTTTGAGAACAAATCAGAACAAGTTTATTGAAGCACTCTAACTATTTACCACAAGAGTGAATTTAGCTCCAAGGTTCACTTGACTATTTTGTCTCAATTTTCTTGTAATTTCATCTATCATGTGTTTTTTCAGTCCTCCAAAGTTGATGGATAAAACACAGAAATAAATAGGACCAACTGTTCACAGAAGCCTAAAGGAAAACATAATTTTGTTATAAATACTTTTTGGCACAAATCATGGAAATGCAATACCAAAATTGTTTGTTGAATCATTTATGAATTGGGCCTTCAGTTTCAGTTTGCAAATAAGTTAGAGGATTTTTATTGATGTTCTTTTTCATTTTGCTTTTTTAGTTGCTAAACAGCCTTTGAGAAACTGAACTGACACATAATCCAGAAAACAGAGGGAATGGAGGACTTTTTTTAAAGGAAATTCCTATGCTAATGAAGGACTTTTTTTTTGCTGGGGGAAGAAATTTACTTATAGATGATGACAAACCTTATGATAACAAAATTTGAAATTAATTTCATTAATAACTGTGAGTTTTCAACCAGCTAAACATGTAGAAGCAAGACACGTATTTGTGTTTGTTCTTAGATGGGAAATTTTTAGGATTTATTATTACAAAACAAAAGTTCAGTGGAACTTAACTGCATGCTGCCGCACTCCACATGCACAGAGTCATCACACATGAAGAAATATGTAATATGAAGGGAAATTCTACTGTATTGAGAAATTCAATATTTTACAGCTCTGAGTGCCCAAACTGCTCACATGAAAGTAATAAACATGAAGAAATAGCAAGGAACAGAGAGGTGCATTTCTCTTAAGTGCATTGTCTCCAAGTGCTACTTTTCGTCATCTGAAGAGGGAGAGAAACTTGGAAAATAGATAAAAGGTTTATTCCTCCTTAGCCAGAGCAGGTGTGCATTGCCTTACCTAATCTGTCCTCGCACCAGTGGTCTGTTTTTCGTCCTGTTCATATTTGAGTCAAACGGAACCTCAAAGAACTGTAATTTAAAAAAAAGAAAGGAAGAATCAGAATGAAAGGATACTGGAAAACATGCCATGCATGGAATGTCCTGTCTGCATCTGCAGGCGCTTTAATCTCTGTTTTTGAAGATTCAGAGATACAATGAAAATGGTAAATGGGTTTTATGGAGCTTTCATAGTCTGCATTGATGCTTTTGGCATCACCTTAGAAAGAAAGTCGCCCAGAGGACAAAAATAGTTTGCACAAGACCACAAAAGTTCATCATTTGAAGTATAGTTTGATTCCAAGTCCTTTTCTCAACAGGTCTGACACATCTTTTAGACATAGACAATTACATTTGCATACACAGATGGAAATCATGGAATCGTTATGGTTGGAAAAGATCTTTAGGATCATCCAGTCCAACCAGCAACCACCCCTGTGTTCACCATTAAACCACATTTCCAAGTGTCACATCCACAGGTTTCCTGAACACTTCCAGGCACAGTGACTCTACCACCTTCCTTGGGCAGCCCCTTCCAATGCCTGGCAAGCCTTTCAATGAAGATATTTTCTCCGATGCCCAACTGAAACCTCCCCTGGCCCAACCTGAGGCCATTCCTTCTCATCCTGTCTCTGTTCCCTGAGACCAGAGCCCAAGCCCCACCTGGCTGCCCTCTCCTGTCAGGGAGTTGTGCAGAGCCAGAAGGTGCCCCCTGAGCCTCCTCTTCTCCAGGCTGAGCCCCACCAGTTTCCTGACTGCAGTTCTGTATTAATACAAATTATCCTTGCAAATGTTGTACTTCTGGTCTCTAAAAGAAAAACACTAAGATTTTTTCCAAGATCACCTACCTTGCCAGAACCTATAACCCACCCCAAAATCAGTCAACTGTTGCAAAATGCTAATGGAACTGCTCTGAGCCTCCAGTTGGAGCAGGAGGGAGTGAACACACTATGTGGTGTTATTTAATGTCATAACCCAAGCCGACTTTAAATATGGCCTATGGAAAAATTCAGGCAGCACTATGTGCCTGCTTGGAATTCCTTCAGGCTTCTGCAGGATCTGTTTTATAAGAATATTACTGGAAAAACTGAATGCCCTTTGCCATCCAGACAAATCCAAAGCCATTCAGTTTTATGTGTGCAAAACAGTAACTCAAGTAATAAGCAAAGATTTACTTACAGAAAGAGTAGAATGTATTTACAGAAAGAATATTTTTTACTGATCTTACATCTGAGGTTTTGAGGTAGGATCCCCATTACAGTGGATATGCAGGAAAAATAGCATAACAAATCATAATTCCAAACAGTTAGACTCAGTGTAAGCTCAGTGTAGCCACACTGAAGACAGATTTTAGGTGATCATGAGACAAAGGACTACATGATACAATCTATTCCAGCAAATTGATTTAGCATTTTACACTACAAAATACTCAATTAATAAACATTTTCATTTTGACTGTCCATGTTACTGGTCCTGCAACTTACTGAGCACTCCCATGAAAATGCCAGTGGACAGCAGGAACCTGTCAGACCTCTCCAGATGTACATCAAGGGAAAGATGCTCCATTTCCAGGCACATGGATGTAGTTTCCAGGAACTACCTTTCCCATCTATTACCCTAACATAATGACTATAAAACAACTGGAAATCTCTGCCTTCCAATTTTCTTATAGATATTCCTACAGTACACTCAGGTTGCTCAGCCAAGAGTTCAAGGGAGGGAGGAAGGGAAGGAGGGAAGGGGAGAAGGGAGGAAGGAAGGGAGGGAGGAAGGGAATGAAGGAAGTGCGGAAGGAAGTGCGGAAGGCAAGGAAGGCAAGGAAGGCAGTTCATACATATTCTGCTTTATCTGAAGTCTGTGGCACAGCTCTGGGCAGCTCCTACAGTGATTTTTAGGCAGCTGACAGGGAATTTCTCATCCACTATTTGCTATGGCTGATGTGCAGTGGTCAGGTCATTCCCAACGACCACCAGAGCTGGTGAAGACCCTGGTTTGGAAGGAAAGCACCGAGGGGTCCTTGCCCTCCGCCTCACGCTGGAGGGACAGGTCGGATCTTCTCAACTGCAACGCTAACCTGGAAGTGTTGGATGTTTCACAAAGAATTTCTATAGGATACAGACACAAGTTTCTTCAGAGCAAGGAAAGCACCTCATTTGCATGCGAAACCAGTGATTGCTTCTTACAGCTCAGTGTTCTGCTAATGGTTTGTTTCACTGTTATATTTCAGAGGCAATTATGGTAAATGAAGAAAAAAATGACATTTGACATCAGACTAGCAATACAAGTGAAAAAACTATAGGGTTAAAGCCTGTTCTCCAGAAAATATTTGGGCTACAATTCCTTTTTTTGTAAGTCACAGGTTTTATTTCTACTTGCAAAGGTCTGACTGCCTTAAGTTACTTCCAGTTTAAAATTGTGCATGTGAAGAGATTTTTGCTTATTTGACAGTATTTAAACTTATGCATATATTTATGTGCAATGGATAAAATCAAAATAATGTGCAAGTTTTAAACTCAATATGTCTCAGACACAAAATGGCTAAAATGAAGAACAGTTGAATAGTCAACACCTGAAAGAATTTAAACTTATGCAGTTGGGTTATCATTATAAGCTGATGATGCCATGCTTAGTGTATCAAGTATTTCCATATATTTAATACAGCAATCAACCTCTGAACAGAATATAAATTTTGAAGACTCTCCTCTACTCGCTTAAGTACTCAAAAAATGTCTGTGTCTATTGTATACAGATATGGCTGCTCCTGAAATTAAGACTACTGCATGACTTAAGACTGAATTTTTTAGCTTTTTAAAATATGACAATTGGAATCTGTTACTGTCAAGCGTATGTATACAGCATGGCACTGTACTTCCAACTGAACTGAACTTAAAAAAAAAATCCTTTTACTTGCAATGCCCTAGATTCCTTCACTGAGCTAGTTGCTATTCCATGTCAGCAAGATGTCATTTATCAAACTTTCCCCATTTTTCTCCCAGATGTTCAGCAAAATTCTCTCTCCATTTGAAATTATTTTTCCCTGATATTCTAGAAAAAATGAAAAAAGCCATGCATCTCAAATATCATTCCATAAGAACGAAACAGTGAAGTCAAACATATTATCTCATGCCAGGCCAACAGAGTGCTGCCTGTGCCAGCAAACAGTAAATTCAGTAAGATGAAGCCTAGATAAATAAATATTTTAGAAGCACTCAAGAGGCTTTTTCCTCAGGAAGTCTGAATGCATCAGTTCAGCTGGACATGGCAGAATATTATCTGCCCTCAGTATCTGGGAAACTGGCCACCAAAAGGGCAGATTGAGGGTTAAATCTACAGCATCTAAAAAGCCCTGAGTGACAAAATTTGGCAACAGCTCTCAAGAACCTAAGCTAAATTTCAATCAGTATGCATGAACATTTAAAACATGACAATGGCAAAAAAAAAAAAAAATCAGACCAGCCAGTACTCTGGTTTATTTCTCTGGCAGGCTCATAATGCTTTTTGCACAGATCTCGTCTCATTAATACACAGTAATTATATCTTAAACATCTCTCAATTCCTAGCATAGCTGTCACATTACTGCTTAGAGCTGTTTACATCCATGGCCTTTCTGTCACAGCTTCTTCACAGCTTCAGCTTCTTGGTTTCCACTTTGTTTATAAGTGAAATGTTAAAGAACATTTAATTTCAAGCTACCTCTTGGAACCAGCAGTGCCTGCTGAGCACTCAGACCTTCTGGAGGGCTCACAGGCTAATCATTTTATTAAGACTACGCCAAGATTTCTGTAACAACACCTTGCAGATGCAGATTACATTATGCTGGCACTTTCAGGACTATTGATAGGGAAAGAGGCCTCTGCAGGCGACTTCTGCTCCTTCTATCAGTTCACAGAATCACAGACTATCCTGAGTGGGAAGGGACCCACAATGAATATCAAGTCCAACTGCTGCCTCTGCACAGACATCTCAAGAATCCCTCTGTGTGCCTGAGAGCGTTGTCCTAACACTCCTTGAGCTATGGCAGCCTTGGGCTGTGACCATTCCCTGGGAAGCCTGTTCAGTGCCGCAACACCCTCTGAGTGTTGAAACCAAGACCACCTATTAAGTTTCCCAAGACAGTGGCCTGACAATTTTCAGTTAATTAGGCCAGCAGAACCCTGAGCACGTGCTGCGCTTGCCATTCACGGTCCTGCAGGAGAGATTGCATCTACTGAATTAAAACAGTCCAACACCCTTACTCCTGTTCACATGAAAACACTGACAGAGTGCACTAAGAGGAACAATATGCCATAGAGTTTATCAAACAGATCTGCCACACTTCAGCTAATAAACATATTTCATAGACCATTTGGATTTCGAGTGTATCAAGGACCAGCCTGGCCACTGGCCCAGCTCTAATCAGTGACATGTGGTGGAAACAGAGGCAGCTGAAACAGGCAACCAGTGTGCCATGTACTGACATAACATTTTACTCTAATGCTAAACACATATTTACAGCAGAACTGATAATCCCAGGAGCCTAAAGATGGAATGGAACCCTGCCATTAGAAGACAATTTAATTCAAGGTAACTCTGAGGTCCTCCCATTACAAAACCACCCCTGAATCCAAGCAGGCTTCCATGTGTTCTTTGCCAACAGAATTGCCGTCTGGATCTACATATTTCTCCTCAAAGCCTCCCAGAAGGGCAGTTTTTAAAATATGACTATAAATAGTTTTTAAAAATAAAATGTTTAAAATAGGTAATTTTTCAGGGCTAATGAGTGAAGCAGTCACCTCCCCCTGCTGGTCTCCAAAATCCCCCCTGCTTTGTACCACATAGGGAGATGAGTTATAGGTGATGGCCAAAGCTCCCCCTCAGCTAAATACTCTTGCTACAGATCCAAGCAAACATTAATACAATACAAATAAAAACTACTGCAGCTGGATGCCCCACTAGAGCACTTCAATTAATATCTACAGCCAGAGGTGAAGCTGGGCTGTATAGGGCAAGTCTTGCAAATATCGATCTTGTTAAATTAGGTGTTTCTGGGGTTCTCCCAATTTCCTCGAGTTACAGAAAGCTCCGATTCGCTTTGGTTTTCTTTGGTATTGCCCAAGAGCAAACAGTTAACCAGAAACACCACTGAAACGCTGGAAACAAAAAAGTGCACGAACCAAGGAGGAGAAGGGGGACCAAAACCCTGTGGAAAGCACAGTGGCAGACCAGACTGTGGATACCTGGGCAATAACTTGCAGTTTTCTGGGAAGGTGACATCCAGAAAGTCATTCCTTTCAGCTGGCCTTGCAGCCTCCAAATTCATCAGATTTCAGCACTAGCCTTTCACATGAAGTCTCCTGCTTTTCTCATGCAGCCAAAAGAAAGTTGCTTTAGGCAACACTGGAAACCCATGAAGACCACGAAGCGTCAAGTACTTTCCTCTGAGACTGTTCTTCCTCTCTGTATTACCTAATTATTTCTATTCCTCATGTTTTCAGTGATTTATCTTACACTGTCATAAAGTAATATATAATTACATAAATGGAGAAGAAAAATATAACATATAATTCATGGTAAGTAAGATCAAAGCCAAGATTATTACAGGTTTCGTTCTGGTTTCCTTTCAATCACTTTTACATTAAAATGAAAAAGAATAATTAAAGCATATTACAAAAGTCTTTTTACTCAATTATATATAGATATGACTAAAAAAAAAGTGGAGGGAGGGATTTTCAAAAGCACTCGTGCTGATCTAACACAATTTTCACTGAAGTTAATAGCAGTTTGACTTCAATGAGAGCAGAGACAGACCAACACTGAGTGATTCCGAAAATCCCACCCTAATTGTACAAACAAGGGAAGGCTTTGGAGACTGCTGGCTTGGAGATTGTATATTTGAGAATCATAAAGGGCACACAGCATCTGTTTGTCTTCAAGATATGAAAATAAAGCAAAACAAACATTTAAGGATTAGAAATAGCTTTTTGGGGTTTTTTTAAGGCAGTATCTGAAAACCCTCTGGCTGTGAAGTTCCAAGTCCTACTATAGATCTATTCTGACATTTTCCATCTCCAAGAAGATTCTAATTAAAAACGAGATTGACGCAAGCCTGAACAATGTTACTTACAGAGACAGGAGGGCAGCTAAACCCTAGATTGTCATGTCCCACAAAACTGGAAAAGTCTGCCACATAAAGGATCTGACACAGTTTATTATTTCTTTTTCCCCCCACAAAAGACACATTCCTATTATTAGCCAGTGTTTAAATGCCCATTGGTCTGTACAGGGAATACAACAGGAGGAAATTGCTAAGAAAATGTTGATATTTGTGACTTTAGAAATTTTCAGGATGGAGAAGCCAGACTCACTGGTATGCAACCTTATGACCCATTGGACTAACAACCTGTCATGCCAGCTCTGCTTTTAAGCGCTCAAGAGGTGATGCTGTTATTCTACTGACCCCTCACAAGTGTGGCTTTCGAAGGACTCCCAGAGACACTGTCCCCAGAATGGGGCATTTTTTAGGCTTTACATGGCATTTAGTATTTCAGTATCCTTAACTGCAGCAGTGGCTGGAGCAGCAGATGCTGGAGCCACCAGCATGCCTGGCACAGTGCTCTGTGTTTGTTTTCAGCTCAATCCTTTTAGTGGCACTGACCAACTAAACAAGTAGTCACCGAGCTCTTGCAGCTTGGGCCTCTTCCTCAGCACTTTGGCCAAACAAAATCCTTTGCTGCTAGCACAAGCACCATTACAAAGAGCTTGAAAAGCTCACGGCTGTGATAACGTGTTCCTAATGCTGTTGCATCTGTGGGGCTTGTCACAGCAATGAGGGGCCGGGATAGAGCAGAGGATAATGGACACATCCTGAAATACACTGCTGCTGACTAGGGAAGCCCAGCTGGATAAAGCACTGGCTCTGCAGGTGTGGATGTGCTCGTAGCACTCACTTGAGGAAGAGCAGTGAGGATGGAAGGAAGGACCCTGGGCCCGCTGTAAGGAGCAAGGAATTAACAAAAATTAAGTTCAATAACATGGCATTTGTATAAAAATTCTTTTATCTACTTCATGCCACATAAAAAAATTTTCTTGTCTTCGTCTTTGAATCAAGTTTTCTAGTACCAATACATGGAAAACTAGCTCATTTAACCTCATTTTTTCAATGCACCTGATGCCCAAAGCTTGAAATGGGAGAAAAGACATGAATCTCCTGGATTAGTAAATGAGAAGCAGGTCAGGTGACCACCGATGAGCCTGGTTCTTCTCATAAAAATCATATTTTGCTAAGAAGACAGTGTAACAAAAATGAAATAATAATAAAAATAAAAGCAGACCTTATAAGCTGCTCCATCTTGAAAACTGCTGACTTTGTGAGCCACCTAACTAGTGTATTCCCAAGGCCTCACAGAGGTCAGCCATGGCTTCAGGGAAAATGAAAGCTGGATACCACAGACAGGCTTCACCTCATGTGATCCACATTGGAGAAACAACCTCTATGGGAAGGAATACTGCTTTCTGGCCAGCTGCCAAAGCCTAACAATATTATACACTTACCACCAACAACACTTTTTGATTTAGCACACAATTAATGCATCCACAAACAAAGCTCCTTACTCCAAGCCTTTCTTGAGCCCCTCTTCCAGGAGGACACTTGCCCATCAATGCTTTTGAGCTCTTTGATCAAGAAAGCAATTTCCAAGTGCAGGACATGCTGTACTGAATATTTTCCCATCATTTCAGATTTTGTTGCTGTCGGGCTTTCCTTTTAAAAAAGGTGTTTCAGTTAGATAAACAACACATGCCCTTCCCTTGTGCTCACCCAACCAACTGCACCCACAGAACGACCCGATCTGCCCAAAAATCCTCTGATTTCCCTCTGGATCTTTCAATTTTTTGATCTGTGTCACTGGGTCAGGTCACCCTGGACACAAAAAGAGGAGAGGGAAAGGCTAAAGCCGTTACGCAGCTCCTACCACTGTGCTAGTGCACCATGTACCCCAGGAAAGAAGGAGCACCACAGTGGTGTCTCTCCCACTGAGTGGTTAAAGTGTTCTTTCTTTCCAGGGTCATGGAGAGAAGGCAATGAAGCAACATTCATCTGTGTTGTGCTGCCTCGGAATAAAAAAGAAAAATTTCACCTCCCCATACACTTTTCCACAACTGCGCTCTGATCACCCCACATCTGTTCCCTGTGCCTGCAAGTTTTTAATGATGAATTATCATCACTAAATAGATGTCAGAAGCATCTGACATCTGTAACATGGTTTCTTCAGGAATTATTTTATTACTATCATTATTTTATTATTTTATTACAACCATTACTAGGGTTGAAGAAAAATACCACCTTTATGCCTTACCAGAATATCCCCTGAATCACTTTGCAAAGACATTTTCTTCAAGACATTCCTTTGCATTAAATCAATTTGTCAAGATGCCTGCATGCCGTGAGTATAATTTAAAAAATAAACAAAACTTCAAATAACAATCTCTTCGCAGAAGATAGGTACTACACGAGGTCAGTATCTGGTTTAAGTTACTTTATGTCCTAAAATACACCAGGCCAGGTCCCCTGGACACAGTGCAGCTGCTTTGAGCAATACTGCAGATGAAATCTGATACTGAAGATGGCTTAGACAAATTCCTGTGGTGTAATAAAGTTGTTACTCAGGAACTCTTGGGGAAGTATTTCTGCTGCTCAATGCAGTGCTTAAGTCAACCAGGAGATCCCAAGTCAATGAGGAGACACAAATCTCCTCCAGAGGAGTGAGAACAGAGGCAGAAGCTGCAAAGACTTTATTTCTCCCCCATAACTACAGCAGGATCCTGAGCTCCTGGATTTAGGCAGGGCAGTTGTAGGAGCAGGTGACTCAAGAGCCCTCCAGATCATCAGTATCAGCTTTCAGTCCCCTGTGACTACCAGAGAGCTATAAAATCAAGTAGCCTCACTATGCTCTGCTTTTGCCCAGGAGATTAGCGCAGAGAAGTAAGAAGGTGAGATTTAAATCACTTCCACACATCTCCCGGCTCCAACCCATGTGTCCCAGATCCAGGTAATTTCAATCAGCTTTTTATAAATTGTCACTCAAACTATAAGAATACTAATCCACCGCAATGTACTTCCTGCCAGGAACCTGAATATTAATCCATAAACTGCTCTCTTATATCACATGGAGATGTGTTGGTTTTTACTGCTCATGGCTGACACATCCTATTAGTGAGGTTTTTCTTCTTACAAGACAGACAAAAGTAGCATTGTACATACAGCAGCAGGCTTGCCTGCTTTTGGGGAGGCAGAGGTTATTTCAGTAGGTGCAAACATATAAACTGCTTGTTCAAAATATCTTTTCATTTCAGAAATAAATTAATTTTTATACTTGAAGTTCCTGGCATCTGTGAAAGAGAATTTGCTTTGGCCTGGCCATATTTGGCAAAATAAAAATCTACAGCTCCTTCGGGCCAAAATATTAAAAACCTCAAAGCCCCAAAACCCACAATGGATGAAATGCAGGAATACTGTAACAGAACCAGTAAAAAAGTTTAAATGTGAACCAGGGTGTGAAGTGGCATAGACCTTCACTGACGTGCCTGAGCAATGCAGCATGCTAACATTGTCTAAATGTCACGGAGGTGACCTGCTCCACTTACCCACAGTTCAAACCTCCTAATAAAATCATTCCTCAGGAATTACTACTTTTAAATATTAGGAGATGATATCAAGGAGAGCTTCAAGTTATATTTTTATATACAGCACACTTAAGGAATCGATCAAGTCTATAGGAGAGAGTTTAAACAGCAAAATTTAAACCATACTTTCTCCTGTTGTTCCTATATCTATAAAGAGAGCAAAGGAACCCTGAGGGGCATTTCAGGATTTACACTGCACTGGAGGAATAGCCTCATTGCTTCCCTCCACTGTGTGCTCCCAGAGCCAAAAGGAGCCCAGTTTCTAATATATTGAAGAGTTTTAATTGTTAGAGGAGAATATCACAGGCACATTGATGAGTATAATGTTGTTACTTCCTTTGTATGACAGTGGCTTCATTCAGTTTTACATCTTCGCAGTAAAGCAGATTAAGGGAAATCACTCTCTTCCATCTGTATAGAACTTACCAGAAAGCTATCAATATATTAATAATGATTTTTTTTTCTCTTATTAATTTCACAGATATTTGATGTGGCAGGCCACATGTGTGGTATTTTCAAGGCATTCTCTCCTCCTAAGGCTATCACAACTCTGCAGATAAAAAGACATGGAAGAGATGCTCACAAGTATCTATATATAAAGATTCTGGTCAAGCCTAAGAATTTGGCCCATAGTAGGTTAGTTTTGGTAAGGGATTTTTCTTCATTAAAACATGATTTTACGCAGAATGTGTAGAACTGCCTAATAAAGTAACAATAAAATAACAATATAATAATAAATATCCAAGGTGTAGCTAATAATTCAGCACCAGCTTTGTAGTAAAGTCCAGTAACCATCTTCTTTTCTAAAAGCAAAATGCACCAACTGGGACCATGAACTGGGGATGACCATCACTATGCTCTTCTGTTGAGGGCTGAATGACAAACCTGAACATTAAGATGTCACATTACAAAAACCATCTCAAACTCATAATTAGGTCTCACCTTTCCTTCTCCTTCATTAAGAATGAAAGTGAAGCAAGAGTCTCACAATGACCCAATGGAAAGCACAAACACCCAAACCTGTTGCAGGGTCATCACACCATCCATCTTTCTAAAGCTGTCGAGAAATGTTTGTCATTCCAGTACTGCTTGCATCTCTCAAATGCTAAGATAACACACCCATCAATCTCAAAAGAGGAGTTGAAAAATAAATAGTACTGAGTCATGTTACTAAGAGGGATTCTACACACTATTAATTTTAGCTTGGAAACCAATTAAGACACCAAATCAAATTACCTCCCCTCTTTTTAAGGTATAATGACCTATTCACTTGAGTAAATTTATTTATTTTGTGCCAGTGATCCTTTCAAAAGCCTTAGAAGTTTAAACATCATTAATTTTAATCTGACTTCTGGCAACAAGAAGATTTTTGCCAAAAAGCACTCAAATATGTGGACGAAATAGGGTAATTCTCTCTATCTTAGAAGGTTATTTTTAAAATATAAGCATAAAAAGAAACATAATGACATATAAGCAAGACTTGTTCTAAGCACTGCATGAGCACCAATATGTTGGAATAAACTCGTGCTTTCCACAAGAAACCTGGGGTAGCTTTTGTTCCCTTCAGCCCCACTGCAGCTTCTTGCTCACGAGTGCCGTTACAGCAGCATTTTCCACATCAAAGCAAGTGTCCAAAATTGCACACAAGAAAAGGGTTATTAAAGCAGGAACTCCCTGCCCAGACAATGGGCTCAAGCTCCTGCAGCTCGTGTCATGGATATTACCAGAGCAGTGAACTCCCAGCAGTTTTTAATATTGATACAGAAAAGCCACTCTTGTCAGGTTTGTCTTCCAGGTGCCTCAAATGTCATCTTTGTTTGCTAAGTGTTAGTCCAATATGAAGTTTTCTGAGTATCTATTGGGAAAAAAAAAAAACCCGACCTTGCACCTCAGTGGCCTGATTTCCCCTGGGTGCCAGTATCCATCCATCCAGGAACTTCTGGGGGGACTATTTCCAACTCCTTCCTGTTGGTGCCACCATAGGGATGTGGAAGCTTCGACTACATGGGTCTTGCTAAAGCTGGATGGTTGGGACTAGTGCTTTGTTCAATCACACGACAAAAAGGAAAAAATCATCTGGATTCAGCAGGACACTTGACCGAGGCACTTTGTGCAAGGCGTTAAAGCCAGACTGCACCATGGGAGTTTTGGACATTGTGTTCACTTTCCATGAAACTAAACCCAGAGTCATGAAAGTCTTTTTGTGGGAATAGAAGTGCATCATAGTATCTCATCCTGGATCAAAACCTTTATTTAGGCAAGTAAGGATACATATAGAAAGAAAGACAGGGCCTTCATCCAAGGACATGGAGTGACAGGACAAGGGGAAATGGCTTCCCACTGCCAGAGGGCAGGCTCACCAGGGATATTAGGAAAAAAATATTCCCTGTGAGGGTGGGCAAGCCCTGGCACAGGTTGCCCAGAGAAGCTGCAGCTGCCCCATCCCTGGAAGTGTCCATGGTCAAGTTGGACAGGGCTTGGAGCACTCTGGGATACTGGAAGGTGTCCCTGCCATGGCAGGGGGCGGAACTGGATGAGCTTTATGGTCCATTCCAACCCAAACCATCCTGGGATTCTGTGTAAGAAGAAAACAAAGGACTGGGAGTCCAGCATCAAGGTTCCACTGATCATTGCTGGCAAGTAGAGGATAAAACAAAGAATTTGCTTATCCCCGAGCCTAGATCCATATGTAGTGCCATTCAACACATATATGCACCTATGGAAAAGGAAAATATACAAAAATGAAAACATAAAAAAGCTATTAGGTCCTCTGAAATAAGAATTGCAAAATCAAATTGCTTCCTCTAATGGAAACTCTTGAAATTAAAAAAAAAAAAAAACAAACAAACAAAAACAAAACAACAAACTGAAACTCAAATAAATATTGCCATATTTCTATGACCAAAAATATATGGTGAAACATCTACTTTTGACCAGATTTCAAGTTCTTCAGTGAGGAAAGTGTGTGCAGATACCTGAGAAACACTAACTTTGCAATTCCAAAACAAGCTTGTAACAAGAAGTTCTTACTCCAAAACAAAAATATCTATAAAATACATCCCAAGAAAAATCCAATATGCTTAAAAATTCACATAGTATTAAAATTCAAATGAATTTCCCTATGTAGGCAAGTCCTTAAATGTATCCCTCCATTTAATTACATTGTAATTCCTGTGTAGACAAGTCCCAAGATGCTCTTACACGATAATCATTAAATATGAAGTGGTGAAATGAATTGCAACATTCAGTAATGCTCCTTATGAACTAAGATTTATAGAGGAACCATGAAATAAAACTATCAAAGCACATGGTTACTATATCTGTATGTTATATTGGGGAAAATTTAAAATAATCATTGAAAATTATAAATATCTGGGCACAGATATTTATATTACCAAAACTGCTCAGAAGGTAATGCTTGGGCCACCCACATATTTAATTGAAGTATTAAAATTAGAAATACATCTAAGTGCATTTTACAAGTAATTTAAACACTGAAAAAAATCATGAAAATAACTGACAGAATTGTGTGATTTAGTAAATACAATTTTTTATTAGCTCTACCCTTAGGCACTTGTCTAAAAAGTTGAAGTAAACTCTGGGTTTCACTATGTAAAAAATTCCAGTTTTGGAAAACAATCAGAAATTACACAAATAGCTCCAATTGTGGTTCCAAGACCAGCAACTAGAAAAATTAAAGTGCCATGAGGAAAACAGAACTTTGTGCCACATGCCTTGTCCCAGCGGAATGCTGGGCACCTGCCCCTGTCACATTTCTTGGCAGTGTCTCTCTAAACATATGCTCATACAAATAAAGGTTTAAAATATATTTTCTAAACTGAAGCATACCCAAGGCAGGTTTGGAAGATTGCTCATAGGTTTTACAAGCACTTCATTTACACATCAGCATATGCATTTAGTATATAAATATTTATAGCTTGGCAGCTCCCTCTCCAAACCTGCACAGGTTTTCTCTGTTGGGTTTAACCAGCAATATTTCTTTTGAATTTCCACATTTCCAGATGCTTTGCTCAGACAGCCTTGATGAAGAACAGTTGTGCCTATTAGTAGACAAGCTGCTGACAACTAAGCCAAGCTTCTAAAAGCTGGCAGGAAGATAACCTGGTACGGAGACCTGGTAAGAGAGAAGAAGAGGAAGAGAGAGGAGAGAAAGAGGAGAGGAAGAGGCAGGGTGACCCACAAATACTGAGATGCCACAGAAAGACCTAGTCAAGCCCCGAGCCTTTCCTTGAGGTGTTTCTCCTCTCATTGCAGAGTACTTCAGTCAAATCTCACCTTAGTCCTCCATCCCATTGCCCAGCACCACTCGGTTCTTAGCAAACACAGCCTTTGATTAAAGAAAGGAAAAATAATGTTGCTCCCAGAAGTTAGAGACTGCAAAACAAACCATATTTACAGATACAGATTTGTAGAGTCATAGCATGGTTTGGAAAGAACCTTAAAATCCATCTTGTTCCAACACCCTCCTATGGGCAGGGACGCCTACCTCTAGACAAGGCTGCTCCAAGCCTCAACCAATCCTGTCCTGTCCACTCCTTGGACACTTCCAGGCCTGAGGAGTCCACAGCACCTCTGGGAAACATGTGCCAGGGCCTCACTATCTCTATATAAATATATTTTAGAAGGGCTGTTTCTCCTGCTTGACTGTTCAAAATAAGGCAAAGACAAAAAAACCCCACCATTATGAAATTTTGCTGTATCCTCTTGTCTTTCCTCCCCACAAATAAGTAGATTATGATCTACATTTTACAGAAAATACACTTCTGGGAGAGCAAAAAAGGTAAGTGGAGCCAGGAGTGCAGGAGATGTGTATCTGCACCTTTCCTGAAACTCTCTGAACACAGAACTACGAACACAGAACTCTCT
Organism: Dicaeum eximium; assembly: GCA_013396995.1. NCBI lineage: Eukaryota > Metazoa > Chordata > Aves > Passeriformes > Dicaeidae > Dicaeum > Dicaeum eximium. The sequence continues at coordinate 92,016 of VWZP01006533.1, read as the reverse complement.
GAACATAGAACACTGGTACTTCCACCATCACCAAGCCATGGTACTACAGGAAGGCAGCACAAAATCAAACCAAGTATGAACCAGTAAAATTGGCAATGCAGCTCTGTCTCACCCCTGTGGGGTTCCAACTCTTTCCTCACCTGGATTTCCACACTGGGCATAGTCCATGGTGACAGATTTGCAGAAATGCCACAGCCAGGCTTTGCCTTCTTATCCAGAGGACAAAAAGTAATTCCACTGCGCATTCCCAGCTTCTATTTCCTTAATATCACAGTTATCTATTTATAGGGTAACATCAGATTACAGAGGACTTGGGTTTTATCTCAATACAAACTGGCTGGGGCAGGTCAGCACAACTGGCACAGGCACACTGGGAGCTGGAACTGCTCCTGCTCCAGCAAAGGCGAATTCAGGCACATCGTGTTTCACCCATCCCAGCACTCACATCATCACCACTTCCCCAAGGAGGAGCCACACCAGTGTTTCCCAGTGCTGTGCCAGACCAGACAGCAGTTTTCAGACGGTATTGGAATTCTTCCAGGCTAGATAAAATCTAAATTTTTCCATGCAAAGAACTAAAATACTCATCAAAAACACAAGACCTCATTTATGTTCTGATACTCCTCCTCAGGCATTCAGCTTTGGCCACTGTTGAGAAAGAATTTCTGTTTTGACCCTGAATGACTTTCCCAATGCATCTTACAGGTGAAGGGGTTCCAGCTGCTGCCCTCCCACCCACTCCTTAATTAAAGATGCAGAGGTGTGATATAAACCATGTTACAGATTAAAACTGGACTGTGATACATGAGAAGTAAGTATGTGGATAGGTTTTGGAAAACAGACTTGGCATTTATTTTTGTATTTAGAATCTTTAAATTTGTTTAAAATAGGTAACAAGAAGAATTGTTGCTATTTAACAACAGAAAGAGGAGAAAAGAGCAAGGAAACACATCTCTCATTTCCAAACGATTGCCAGGAATTGTGGATCTCTTTAGGAACACAACTAATTACAAAAATATTTTCTAAGTAACATGGAAATGCTGTTTAGTCAGAATCATCTGAGTTCAAAGAGCCATGAGAAGCAGGAGTAGCACTCTTGTCCTGACACCCAGGGGCTGCTGCTCTCTCAGACATCAAGGCACTAATACAGAGCCAAGCTGCCTCCATGGTCAGGTTCATCCAAATACCTTTTCCATGAACTAATCAAACAGGCATTTATCAGCCTGAGGAATATGCAAACCTAAGGGGTTTTATGGAGGAGTTCTTCCCTTCATAAAGAGTACAGAAATTTTTAGTCCAGAAGGTCTTAGATTATCAGGCTACAGCCAGACTAGTACAAAGCATCCTTGATGTCTAGACCAAATGAAAAGATTAGCAGGTCTGCCCCAGTGCTGATTACACCAGGCTCATACTATTTTTCCAGCAGATGCTTTCATAATTAAATATCAAGTAACAGGAGGCACTTTAAGATTTATGTCACCCTCACCTATGAAAACAACATAAAGTTTCTTTGCATTGAGAACTATAAAGTATTAAAAAGCATTCTATGGCTGTAACAGCAACCTGTCAAGCTGTAAAGAGAAATCTAGATTTTAGTAAAGGGGATCCCTTGGGAATGCCAAGTATCGGCAAAGCAGAGTGGAAATCACATTATGCCTGTAACTAATATGGACAAAGTGGAATGAGTAATAAAAGCCAACAAAAACCAACTTTCATTCCGATTAGCAATCACAGACTAATAGGAGTTCGATTGCAATTTAAAATTAGGTGGCACCATTAGTCACTGGGGTCTCTGCAAGCAGCAGCCACCGTGGCTGCGGAGGAGGCTCCAGGGATACGCTGGGGATGGGCGAGACGGTAGCTCCAGGCTCTGCCAGGGAACAGGATTCCTCAGACACAGCAGTTGTGATGATCTGGAAAATGTGCAAACCCCAAAACCTTGAGCACAAGAAAGGGGCTCAAGGGAAGGTTCTCCAAGGTCCCAGTTTTTATCTAGTAAATTCTCTTGGTCCAGGCAGGTGCATCAGCTCTTTGGACTGAAGAAATGTGACAGGTTTTAGCTGTTTGGAAAAACTATTTCTCTGCATGATGCAAATATATAATATTTTAAATTAAGTTCAGGGCCGCTCATAGGGAAAAAATTCCCAAAAACTAGATTTCTGAATGGAATGAGTCCTTATTAGAGGAATAAACAGGCAAATAGTGGCTCTATTAAACAACTTTCATACTTTTTTTTGCAATTTCATCAAAAGACAAGGCAAAAGCCAGGCTTTTATGGGAGATTTTTGTTTTAAACAGTCAGGTGTAAAACTTGAGCAGGTTACTCAACCCTGCTCTGGAGGCTGAAGAAAGAGAGGGTGAACAAAGAGCTAAATAAGGGATGGGGCTGCACTGCCCCTGGAGCAGAGAGGACTATGTGATACACAAAGGATTACTGCTTCATAAATTGCTAGAGAAGTTTATGATAACTGGAAACCATCACCCCATTTCCAGCTTAAATTTACACACAGCTAATTTCTGCCCACTAGTTCTTTTGCCAACACTACTCTCCAGACACAGCAAGGTCATTTTCCTCCTGGTACTGACCCCTGGATATATTTATGGAGCAATCAGATCCACACCAGCTTTTATCCTGCCAGGCCACACAAGCCAAGCTCACTCAGCCACCTCTTCTGTCTCCTTGTTCCCTCCCACATCCCAGCAAGTTCTTTTCAGCACCTGTTCCCATTTGATTTAATTCTTCTTACATATGGGAGACCAAAATAGTGCAGTTTTACAGATGACTATCTGCTAATGGCATTAATGGTTCCCAGCCACCATGGAAATGTCATGCTTGAGTCAAGACTGCATTTGCCTTTTTCACACTACTGCAGAGTCATGCTCTAAGAAAAAGAGATTATTTTTTTTCCTTTTCTCTTCCTTCTGCCTGAGAAACCTTCAGGCTTGATCCAAGAGTAGATAAAACTCTGAACTAAAAAGCAAAAACCTGGCTCTTAACCTACATTAGGTGTTAATAGCCCACAGAGTGATCCTGAAGAAGGCATTTCATGTTCTTATTTTTTCATTCCCACACTTAGCTATTTAAATCCAGAACTCACTGAGGCCAAGCATCACCTCTGAATCTAAATTACCCCAGTACCTTAAAACAATTCTGCCCGTGGCTGGAAAAAAATCCTTATGCCTCCCAGTCTTAAAAGTTTCATGAAACTATCTAGCTCTCAATTATTTGCCTGGTTTGTCATTGTTTGGAAAGACACATATTTTAATGCACAGCCACACAAGTATATGTAAATGGGCTGGTATTAGTAAATAAAAAGCGAGCTGCTAATGGCTCATGATTATGGCAAAATCCAAAGGCATTTCCAGGACCTTGCAAGTTTTCTGTTATTTTTGAGGATGTTCCCATAGATGTCCATTACTAAGCAACCTCTGAGGGACTGCAATGGCTCTGAGACTTACTGAAAATCAGAAGGCAAGCTGGATTTGAGGAGATATAAATCCACTGAGCATTTTGCAATGTCTGCTGTAAAACCAAAAGAGATAGGGACAGTGCCGGTCAGGAGTTACTAATTTAAAAGCCTGTAGGAAAGAAAAGACTGGCAAAAAAAACCTAACCCCAAGTGTCTGCTGTGGGAATAACTGCAGAAAGAGACAGCAGACATCCCAATAGGTATCACCAATGAGATAACCCCAGTACGGCAACCAAAACCTCAGCTAACCTAATCATGGTGAAAGGCTAGGAATTAATTATGCTGGAATGACAGCTCAGTGGGCATCAGCTTCCAAACAACTGGACTTGTTGGGAAGTCAACAGTTGAGTTCCAGACAAGGGAAGGCCAGATATTATTAGTAATTTGAAGAATATATCATTTAATGACAAAACACAACTTGTTCTGCCTGTTCTTTAAAGAAATTGAAAAGAAAAGGATTTTTCTAACTGGGTCTTCCTGTCTGATACATGACTGACATATTTGGTAGCTGCAGAATTTTACTCCTTTTCTCAAGGCATGTAAGAAGATACCCACTCCACTGTGAATATCAGGAATGATTTAAGGAAATAATTTTTATTTCTCATTATATAGAAGATTACCTGAGCAGTTGCTATTATTATTATTATTGGCAATTAGCACCAGACAGCAATTTATAATTTTCAAACTCAGATACAAACATTAACAATTTGCCAAGAGAAAGCCATGTGTTATTCCCATTACATGGGAAACAAATTATAGAATTCAAGTGATCTGTGCTATTGTTGTGCCTTATGGCAAATCAGGACTCTTTGACTCTCATATTACAAGGTTTAATATGATTTATTAAGATGACTCTATTGTTCAGAAGGTTTGGGCTATTATGTGTCCCAGTACAGAGCTTAGATGTTTACTTTTTCATGCTCAGTACAAGAATGCTAGAATGCTTACAACTGAGCGATAACAATTCTCTACATCATTGGTTGAGAGAGAGAAAAACTCACATCTCCCATGTGGGAGACAGGGCAGCCAAACACCACCCTGTGTCCTTGAAAAACACAGCTCAGAGATATGTTTATAGAATTCTGTGCTGAGAAAAAGAGCTTTTTCCTGGGAATAAAACCTCAGCAGGTTTGCACCCAGGAAATTCATAAAATGTCAAGACTACACTGTGCCTTTACAACGGAATTGGGAAGCTTATACAAGAGTTATGCAAATAGGACATTGGGGATAGTTTCAGCAGACTAAAAATTATTCTGAGTCTCTGACTCTCAAACAAAATAGTCTGAAGTCTCTTACACACAGACTTTGCTACAAAGGAAGAAAAGCTTAAGAAAGTGCTTAGAAGAAAACACTAATAAAATTTTATAAAGAAAAATCACTTATAAAACCATCATTATTAAGAATTATACTTTGACTCCGGGCAGAGAACTCAGCTGATGTAAGTCTATCCTAATGCCATTTAATTGAGTTATAGAGATGTAAACCGCAAAAGAATCTGCTCCCAAGCCTACCAGGAAAATAATCCCTGCTCACATTCTCTGCAAATGCTGGTCACTATAAATACAGAATAAATATGTAAGGATGAGCCACAGATGCCAGGATTTGGATGGACTATTACGTGCTCATCAGTACAGTTATAACGCTTGGAGCAATGAACATATCTTTGTACCATGGGAAACCAACTTGCCCATGTTAGTCACATTTCTAACCTCCCCATACAGCCAAGAGAACAGCAGATAAGAGTCTGGGTTTGGGAATGCTTTATAACTGGGAATATACATTGATTCCCCAAACCTCTGTAAGAATCCAGGCTGGGGCTGAAGGTGCATCTCAAACACCACCAGCCTTGTCTGAGCAGACCCATGTGGGCTCATCCTCCTCACTAGGAAGTTTGGGCTCTCCAGCACAGCCAATGGCAGACCCACAGAGGAGCCACTCATGGGCTTGGGATGCAACCCATGCTCCTGGGCTGATGCAGCACCCACATCATCTCAGGCCTTCTCCTGCTGCTTCTCCTATGTCAGAAAGCAACAGCTTCCCAGAGAGGTGGGAAAATGGGCTCTTTTAACAATAACTGACGGTGACACTTCCAGTAAGTGACAGCTTAAACAATACTTTTCAGACAGAAGCAAAACATCTGACATTTTGTCTCTTTGAATAACTAGCAAAAAGCTGAATTTTGGAGTACAGACAAGTTACAAACTGAACCATTGAAGAATAGTAAGGAAAAAGCCTGTACCAAGGGATTTCTCAGCAAAAGAATTATATACTAGACAAAAATAAAAGGATATACCATATGTTGAGTAATAAAATTGGCAAACCTAGTAAGGTTCAAATACTGCTATTACAGACATCTGGGCAAAACGGGGAGGAAAAAAATCATTATGCAATCTGAGAACCCCCAAACAAAGAAACTGTAAAATTCTGAACTGTAAAGCAAAGGAAACACACTTAATCCCTCAGGAGTTTAAGTATGTATTTCAACTGGGTTATACCATCCCTCACAAGGACATGGAAGCACACAAAACCTATAGACACAATATAGCCACTGTGCACTGCCGGCACAAAGCCAACTGGCTCCAGTACCCACCAACCCTGGCACCTGTTGGGTTTATCATCGGCACATGCATTACCTCCTTGGGGCACCCAGGGAAGAAAAAGGCTCAACCAAGTGCCCATTTTCCAGCAAAATACAGGACTGTCTACTGACACTATTTTAAATCAGGATTTCCAACTGCAAAACAAGACACCCTCAATACTGAAATCGTTGTGACTTTTGTGCATTTCAAAGCAGTAAGCAAAAATACAGAACCAAGCAGTAAATAATATAATCCTGGCCTTGTGGAGCTGTTTTGTCTATAACCACAGATGTAACCTCTTAGCAGCCTCCCCTGAGGCTAATTTATTTATGAATGTTCCTATTAAAAATAGGACTACTTGTGTAGTAGCTTAGTCTGCAGGGTGAGTAGGGGAGGCAGGATAAACACAGTTTAATGAATAAATGTCTTGGGACAAGATATCTCTTCCTATGGGTATGTGAGGTCTGGGTTCACCCTGCCAGGCTGTTATGGGATGCCTCACTAACACACCCAGCACACCATGTAGGCTGGGTATTTTAGGATCCTTTCCTTAGGCTTTTTTTTCAACTCAAAAGTCCTGTGCCTATATCATAAGCTTAAAAGGAAACTGCACACTGGGAGCCAGCTACTACTGCCTTGGATTATGACGTAAAGGATAATATGTATTTTTAATGCTACATCAACACAAACTGCTTTTTTAATTTTTATTTTTTGACAGAGTGGTTTATAAACTAACCCCATGACTCTTGGCAACATGGAAAGGTTTGTCATTGACAGCATTCTGCTCATTATTAAAAAGGAGGAGGAGGGCTTTGCCCTAACAGGCAAAACAGGGTAAGCCAAAATGGGAGCAGGATATGGGGGAATGTTATAGCTCACTTCAAATTGTATTTTGAGAAAAGGGAGTCTGGGGAGATCAGGGGAGATGGGGGGAAAGAGTGTGGCTGTCCAATAGCACTGGGGAAGCTTTCCAGAACATAAGAGATGGCATGAAATAAACAACAAAAAAACAAACTGCAGTAACATGATGCAAAGGGACACACAAAGGTGGCTTTGAACAATGCCAGGGTGTGTGGAGATGGGACAGGGCTAAGATGCCTTTGAATGCTGAAGGAACAAAAGGGAAAATTTCTGCCACGGTCTTCATCCCTACAAACAGCAACTTTTGTTCAGGGCTTCTGGAAAAGCACATAGTGGATTTGGAAAAATCTCTAGCCACAGAGAAAGACCATAATGGAAGATCTTCGTTTAGGGGATGAGCTGGCAAGATCCTGACAGCTTTTGGCAGCTGTACTGTCTTCATCCCTACAAGCAGCAACTTCTGTTCAGGGCTTCTGGAAAAGCACATAGTGGATTTGGAAAAATCTCTAGCCACAGAGAAAGACCATAATGGAAGATCTTCGTTTAGGGGATGAGCTGGCAAGATCCTGACAGCTTTCGGCAGCTGTACTCAGAGTCCCACTGCCCGCCTGTGGACACCCTCACTCCCCTGCCTGTCATTCTCAGCCCATATCAAATGATAGAGAGATGGGGCAACCTCGGCTGCCTGCATGACAGACGGGCAGGACTGGGACCACAGGAGGAGCTGCTGAAAGGTCTGAAATTGCTGATATGTCCCACAGCATGAAGGACACTTGCCATGCATAATGGATAGGATGCTGTGTATTTTCCCAGTATTTCAGCTGGCCTGTGTACTACTTGATGCCTGCTACTCAAGAAAGGAGGAAAATAAGGAAAAAAAAAATCCCAGTGAAATTCTATGACGCGGTATCAGAACAGCTTCTGTGTTTTGAAAGAGTCAGTTGTGTGTTGCCATCCTCCAGAATGATGGGAAAAGAAGAGGGAGGGCAGGGGAAGGTTGTTCCATTTGCAGTGGGACTGGCCCAAGGAAGGGATACACCAGTCCTAGTGCCACTGGCATGGATCAGATCCTGGGGTTACATGCTGAGCTTTTTAGTGCCTCAAAATAAGGCATAGCCACTTTTTATTTAATACTGTTATAAGAGTTAAAATACAAACACTGCCTAAAACAACCAACAGAATTGGCAGCAGCAGTCAGCAGCTTACTGCCTGAAACCCAATATCCAAAACAACTTCAAGAATCTGCAAATTTTCATAGACAGTTCAGCATCTGAGCAACACAAACAGAACAATATAAAGCTTTTCAGATTCTCAAATGGATTGGAAAAGAACTTAAATAAAAAAAACCAAATCAAACAAACAAAACTGAATTCAACTTTTCAAGAGGAATACTGGCATTTGCACTTCCCAATCCAACAAGCTCACCCAAGCTGCAGCAGCCTTTTCCCTGCCATTCCCAAATAAAGCAAATCATGATCAGAAAAATTTGGGGACCAATGTTTACATTCTAGATTCCAAATATTTGATTCAAACAATTCCGCCGGAACTGGAAAAGCTGCCCTCAGCCATGTTTGTCTTGTGCTCTGGTTATACACTGCTGCATCTCTGCCCCTATCCTCTGCTACGATGAAGACAGTCAAAAGCATGAGGTTAAAGGTTCAGTGGGATTTTAGGAAGTCTCCTTGGTAGTTTGGACAAGGAGCAGAAACTGCAAAAAACTGATTATCCTTTGTTTCCACAAGTGAGGAAACCAGGGGTTTTTAAACCAAATTAAGCCCAAATGTAATTAAATCCATAAAAGTTATGAGGAAATGGAGTCTGTACCACATACTACCACATTTATAAGCAGTGGAAAAATACACAGGAAAAAACACATTCAATCCTATATATTAGTATAACAAAATAAGGAAGGGAAGTGCTTAATAAGCTATGCTTTTTATGTCATCCAGTTACCCAAAACAATATTTAGGACTCCAGGATCTCAAACCCAAATCAAATTAAAAAACCCACAGGAGCGAGGTTTAGGTTGGATTAGTGTCACAGTGTGAAAGGAAGGAGAACAGAACAGATTTTGAGAGTGATAAAATACTAAAAATAAATGAAATTTATGTGCACTACTAAATCAAGTTTGAAAAGTAAACTAAAAAGAAGAGTAAAACAGCACCAGACAAATATACAAGATTCAGGATTCTAACAATAATGTTTCTTGATGATGCACAAGGGAAAACTGACTGGATTCACAATGCCTTTTTGCAAAAGCTCATTCCTTCAAGAAAACATGATGTTTATGATATACAAGATATTTTTAGTATACCATTTGCAGGTAACTGCAGTGAGTGAAAAGCACTGTTATTTAATTCAAGTGCTGAAGATTACTTAATGCACAGCTCTGTAGGTATTTCACGAAAGACAATCATAAAGTACAATTATTATTGTCCTCATCAGATTCCCAATCTTCAACTGCAGTGAAGAACGACTCATAAAATTTCCAGTAGCACATACAAGATACTGGAAGATCTCATATCTAACAACAAATTGCTAGTGATTTTTGTTTTTCTCCATGACATTTTTCAAGGATACTTTGGACAGCTATTTCCTACACATCCTTTCCAACAGAAGAAGGCACTGGAAACAAAGGTTTTAGGATAAAGAGGGAACACTGTCTCTAAACCCAATCCCTGTTGGCATTTCCCTCAAACTGGAAGCACGTGAAATCTGGTCAGTCAAGAAACCAGAGTTGTAGAGCGTCTTGCAAGAGCACATAAGAGCAAACAAACAAATCTGATGGCTTCAGGAAAAGGAAAGTAGAGGAGGAGGAAATAATATTAGTTACCCTGCAAGTACCATTCGCAATCGGAGTAGGAGCAACTGTGAAAGGAAATATTGCAGCTCCAGAGATCCCCAAAGGATTATAAATCTTCTGGCCCTTGGGAGCAGGTAAAAAAAAGTATTTCAATCATTAAATAATGAAGAACAGTGCTGAAACCTTCCTAGTGATGGCATGTGCAATCAGGTGTGGGCCAGACGGATGGAAAATCATTTACAGCCAAGACTTCGGTGAAGAAGGAGATTTCTCTTTGTAAATACAAGAAGATGGATCTAATTTAGAAGTATTAAAAATCAACATTTAGATTTGTATAAATTCACTAATCTTGCAATGAATTTTATAATTTTAAAGTTCTTGGCCAAGTCTTTGTGGTTTTTTAAATAGTTTAATGAGGAGAGGGAAAAGGATGAATGAAATTTTTCAGTTGTAGGAACTGCAATAGTTTTTTTTAAACCTTGGTTTCAGGCTAAAAAGGAATTATGTTAAATGTGGCACACCCCAAAAAAAAACAACTGGTCATTGCAAGAAATAATAGGGGAGAACCACAGCAGCTTACACATGAAGTAATTCTTTCTTGTAGTCAACTGGAAACAGCTACAGACTGCCAATGAAATGATGTAGAACAAAGAGTTATGAATAATATATGAACTTTCATAAAAGAATTCAAAGCTAACAGGAGGCAATTAAAATATCAGTTCAAAAGTAATTAAAAGATCACTCTGGATTCCACCTGGATTGGGATTTATGCACTATAACTATTACAAATCCTAGAAACCCAAACCCCCTCCACTACTGCACCACATAGCACCTTCACAGTATAATCCCCTGCATACAATCATTACAGTGAAATAAAAATATACAGATATAATAAATTATTTATAACACAGCAGATCATGTGAAACATTAAGTGGCAGATGTTAACAGGAACAGTAGATTTTCACATATTTTTGAGACACGCTGCAAGCTTCTGACAGCGAAGATACAGAACAAAATTCTCCTGTTAGCTAATGGAATTCCCAGAGCTCTTGCTCAACAGAAAGGGTTTGGTTTACTTAAAAAAAAACTTTAGTCAAAGACATTTTTCATAGAAGCACATACACTAATGAGCTGATAATTAATTATAATTTCAACTGAATTATTTACAATTCGAATTAAATTACGCTGCAATATAGGATTTTGGCTATTGATTTAACTCATCTAAAGCTGCATGACAGATTATTTGACTGCAGGCAACAAAACTTCTTGATTTCAAGAGCTTTGTACACTCTAAGAACCCAAGCCTTAAACTTTGCCCACAGTTTTCAATCACTTCCTAGAAGAGACACCAGTAGTAATCTTCCCCTCAATAAAATCGTTTCGCTTTGAATCTGATATAGTTCTGGGTTGAATTGCATTGATTTTTCAAGATTATAAATTTTCCAGATATCACGGATGTAGCAAACATGTTTATGCCCCTTCACATCCATGTTTTCTTCCCGCAATTTCTTAAGCCAGGCCTTGATATAAAAGGGAGAAATAGAAAAACAGATGACAGGAAAGGTTCCGCTGAAGTTACACAATTGGCTTTTTTGCTCTGAGATACAGAACCTATAATTTTGAAGTTTTGTATTAGTGAAAACCTATAGAAATAATCTCATATTAGCCAGACTGGAAAGGTAGCGTAAGCCATTTTATCGATTATCTAGTTTTTTACGCAAATTTTTGGGAATCAAACATGAAAATATATATTTGCGTTTTCTAGGTGTTCATAAAACATCAAAATAAACGATGGGTAGTAAAACCTAAAGGAAATCTCACATATAAAAGCATGTGTGAGTAACGCACATTTTTAACTTCTAAATAAAAGCACCAAAACTTGGTGGCATCTAACAGTGGCTTAAAGACATTACCTTTGTGTAGCTCTATCCTGCAAGAACTCAGGGATGAGCAACCAGAGCTCTTTTCTCCAGGTGGGGTTACCCTCTGCCATGACCTGGCTGACAAGTCCTCAGCACTGAACAGGTAGTGTTACAACACTGTCATACACAAAAAAACCCTCAAAATTTTGTATGTATGAAATTACTGCATTTCCACAAAACCTCCTGTTAAATTTACTCTCCTCTCAATATAGCTTACTTACCAAATGTTAATGCAAGGTCTCTCTGCAGCAATTAGCACTATTACACAGGGGGGCACCTCTCATCTTTGCAAACCATGATTAAGGGCCAGAAATTGTATTGATTTTTCTGTTAGCTTTATTGCCTGCAGCAATCTCACCATCCAGAATGGTGCCCCTTACCCTGCTTACTACCCAAGGAACCTCAGCTTCTCCAGGAATACTTGTTTATACAACACAAAGCTGTGCTGCCATTGATTCCTTGTAGAAATCCAGAAGTTAAATTTATGCTGTTCATTTAGGTGTTTATTGCTAGAAATGGGCACCAGCACTGCCAGCAGCACACACATAGGCAGGTCTAGACAATCTCACCATCGAAAGCAGGACCTTCACTGCTCTCGCCAATAAAATTACAGCCACATTTTGGAACTGATTTTGAAGATAAGTGGTCAGTGTAAAAGCTCAGTGTTAAGCCAGACAAAAGGCAAGATTAAGTCATACTAATGCAGAGCTCAAAACTCAGTAGGCATTTAATAAACAACACCTTATGGCCCATCCCTAATGAATAAACAACACCTTATGGCCCATCCCTAATGGAGTCTAAGCCCTGGATAACACTACTAAGAACTGATTTCTTTTCCTAGTATCTCTCATTCCAAATAAGAGGAACTTTTACAAGCCACATAGTGGATTTAACTGAAAATATGGTGGTTTCATGTCTCCACAGGCAATCACAGCTACTGGTGAAAGAAAGAAAGAAAAACCTTTCATGTCCGTCACCTAAGTCTCAAAAATCCAAAATCAAATCAGTAAAACCAGATAAAGAAATTTTAAAAGTAACCACTGCATTTTTGTCTACCAGGGTCACCAGAGCGAACAGCACAACCACCAAAGTTATTGAACTCTCCCGAGCAACGCGAACAGTTACCAATATTATGTATTTTCTTAACCAATCCTATTTTACCTTTCTTAAAGAAAAGCAAGAGGAAACAAAGAAAGCAAGAGAGAAAAATATGAAAGTTGTGTCAGACATATTAACAAAATTTTTAAGCAGAATGGAGCAAACTGACAATAGAAGGAAAGCTCTGATTTCCACAACTCACATTTCTTTTAGAAAACTAATCCACATTTATTGTAAAAAAAATCTAAAACTTTGGGCATTACAAAATGCTCTTACTGAACCTCCACTCACAGAAACATATTTCTCCTCTTCTGTCAAGCTTGATTTTTCCTACTGAATTTCAATCCTCACTAAGCCAAATATTTTTTTGAAACTTATCTTTACTTGCCTCCACAAATGCATGATTCTCTGAAAAGACCCCAATGTTCTTATGAGGGCAAAGATGCTGAACAAACATTAGATTGGTTTTTATTTATATGAATGTTTAAAATAGCTCTTAAAACATTGTAGGAGAGATGATTTTTATTTATACCTTAGATTTTTACGTGTCATGTTTTTAAACAAAGGAGAGAAGGGAGCAAAGCTTTGCTGTTCACATCTGGTGTCAGGCAGCCATCAGAAAGGTGTGCCATATCAGAATAGGAAAAACAAATTATAATGTTGTATTTGCTGTGTTTCTGACTTCTCTCTCTCCTATTGCAGCTGAAATTCTGTGTTGTGGTGCAGGATTTCCAGAGCAACGCACACATGGCTGAGAAGTTCTCCTGAAACCTTCGCAGCATCATGGCAGCTCAGAATAAGGAATTAGAAAATGTGACATTTGACTGGCAGCGGATAACAAGGTGCAAAAGCTGCAAAGTTCCCATAGGTAGAAAGAAAGGAAAGCAATGTAGTGGAAAAAAAAATTCCTGACAGCTCTGACACTCGGGACCTATTTTTCTCTTCAATGGACATGTAGTTCTCCTACGAGTATAATGAGAGTCATGCACACGTGGTGAAGAAGAAATTTTACTCCACACAGCCAACTGCCCAGCCACCCTGCTTTAAAAATATTATGGCAAAGAAAGTATAAAGATGTTTTTAGTAGCTTTTTGAGGTAACTAACCTGTTTGGGAAAGCATCTAGGCCAGTATGAAGTAGAAGTAGGAAAAGGTAAATATTTATAGCTTTGCGGTGAATGTCTAATGCCTTAAATCAATCACTTGTCTACCCAAAAGATAACTCCTCTGCTTCCACTACCCAAAGTAACAGCTACATCAATCCAACAGAAAGCAAGGATAAGAGGACTGATTGCAAAAATTGAGATTTCAGTGATTAAAAAATATTGTTGATTAGCTGAATTACTCAAATGTCTCCATTTAATGTCATCAATGCACTACTTCAGGAATGGAGATAAAAATTCCTTATTACTCCACAGCAGTAACAGAAGCTTCTAAGGAGAGTTATTGAAGCACAACAGCATATTAGCTGTGATTAAAATACTCATAGCTGAAACTGCAGAGAAGCTTAGGCACGGCCGTGCGTTACTGCAGGTGTGACAAACATATCTGGGTTGACAAACCAGGGCTGCCACAGCAGCTCTGTGACTCCAGCTCTTTTTTACGCAGGTCACAGCTATAGGGTTAAACTTTAAATTATGAAATGCTAGTAGCTATGAACACAATTATCTGGATTTTAGATACACCTTTTCCTCCTGAATGATAAAAAAGCCACTCCTCTTTCCTCTGCAGAGCAGCACAGGTCCGTCAGCACTGCACATTTTACACCCCAGGAATGCAAAATTACTTCAGCCATCAAATTGCCACTGAGAACATACTTTTCCATGCTTAAGCCGTAGGTGATTATATTCAGAGCTTTAAGCTTGTGGAGTTTCTTAAACCCACCCCTAGGTACAGCACCAAGAGGTTCCACCAACTTGATGTCCTCCTGGGTACAGCAGCATTCCTTTTCCAGGGCTGAACACATCTGTGGCACACAGAAAGCAAACCCATGCTCCCTGCAGAGTCCCATTGTGCACAGAAACCATGTCTGGGACAAGAATTGGCTTTTCATCTCCATTGCTGGACAGCCAAGAAACACTTTCAACACCACTCCCTCTCAGCAACCTTCAGCTCACAATTGACTGTACACACACAATGGGGCATGACAAAGGAGATGCTCTCTAAGCTCCCTGAAGCCCAGCAAGATTTCCATACCCAATTTTCAATGGACCAGAGACTGTGAAAAAGGCTCCTGTCTGGTGGAGGTGTGGAAGTTGGGCGTCCAATGCTAGGTCAGCACTCTGAAAATTCAAAAGTTGTTCTGCTTAACTGATCTTGACACTACTTAATCAAGGGGAAATACAAGACCTGTGGTTGTTCACCTACGCTTGGAGCATAGGAATGCTCCAAGCAAGACCTCTCATGTTCAAATCTTATTTCTTACAAACCTTTAGCAGGAGACTGCATAAACAACACCTCCCAGCCTATGGCTGCAGAAGAACAAAACCCATTTTCCAGACAGACGTTCATACAGAATAGAGCTGAGGATGAGTAAATGTCATTTCTGCATATTTTAGAGACGTCAGAACTTGAAGTCTCCATACAGCATTCTAAGTTATAGGATGCATCTTTTACATTAATTTAAAATGTTATAATGCCATCCTTTAAAAAATACTAATTTATATTCACACATTTTTAAGCTAATTCTAAGAAATATTTCTCAGCTTAAATGCAATTTCATGCTTAAGAAATAATTCTTCCCAAATGAAAAAAAATCACCAAGAGAAAAAACTCACTCTATGATGAGCACACTGAGTAGATAACTGCCTCCTTGCCAAGAAGATGTGAGCTTATGAAGTTCTTTAAAATCTGAAGCAAATTCATTCTTAAAGCAATTATTAAAATGCAAACTAAATAAACATTAACTTCACCAATCCCTACACATTCTCTCTGCAGAGTTTTCCTATAAATAGATTAATTTTCTCCCTACAAATTACACAAAGCAGAGATGGAGGTTTCATTGTCCACAGCCCAGAGACATCAAGCCAGGATGTGAAAGAGTTACTGGACAAAGCAAAAATACAGCAGAAGTTACTTAAAACAGCAAAGTTTTCTAAAGTATTTGTTTCAAAATTGTCACTGGACATCCTGGACCTCAATGTTGAACCACACCCATGAAACTTCAAGGTTGTTTTGAAAAGTTCGCAATGAACCCCAAGTTATTTAATATTCTCCCTTTGTAAAATAGGTGGGTAAAGTTCATGCTGGCACAACACATGAGAAGCTGGGACAGGCTCCAGGGAAGACATGCTGAAGGACCTCAACTCCTGCCACCAAGGTCCTCCCAAGTCAGTCATGAGTGACTCTGTCTGTGCAGCCCTAAAATCTAAAATATTTTCCAGATGGGATTCAGTTTCCCAGTCTAGACAATCCCTTAGAAGAGCTGATATGAAAGAAAGAGGATGAACAGCATTCCGGTCCTTCAGTAGGCAGGTGAATGTGTGTTCACCTGAAGCCACAGGGAAACCTGGTCCTGTATCCCACACGCATGGACCTCCAACGATGCATATCCTAGTATTTACACAGACACATCCTGCTCCCTTAAACTCCCTTTAAACCATTTTCAGAATTTCTCAGTTCGTCCTCTGTGATTAAATGACTGAATTCCTAAATATTTGTAAATTAAAACTCATAAGGATTTAATAAACTGGGCTGATATAAGGATATAAACACGGTAGTCTGTTTTTAATCCTATACCATGGCTGTTGTAAAGAAATCTGGGTGAGTACCCAGCTCTCATCTAAAATTCAGTCCTGTTTCAGTGAGCAGCCAGCAAAGCAAAACCACAGAAGCCTGAATATTAAATACTTTAGTGCACCTTTTATGCATTAAAATACTATCTCTCACATAGGAAAACAAACTTTATAAAAGTCAGAGCACAGACAAAAGAATTTTCTCTTCTTGATAATTACATGGTTAAAGAAGCAGTGTACTTCATTCTTTATAGACCTACCTACGATTTAAGGGTTTGCTGTAATCTGTCCCTCCCAGAAGCCTCAAAAACACACACAAGACTGTTTAAATTAAACATTCAAAATAGTCAGAGTCATTGCAGAAATCCTGGCTCTTATGAAAAGTACCAACTACTACATAATCCATAATATCCTGTATAATATAATAGTCAAAACTGCTCTATTACTGGAAAATGAGAAAATGTTACCATATGCGAAGATGAGTACTTCTATAAATTAAAACACAAAAATAAAGTCCTGTAAGCAATATACGCCAGTGTGGTCTAAATATAACTTAGCAACTGTCATACAAGAACCCTGTTAACTTGAGTTAAAAGCTGACACCACCCAACAGCAGGATAATAGCCCACAGCAGTGTGTCTCGCTCACGTTCCCCGGCACTCGTTCCCTGTGCCCGGGCCCCCAGCCCTGCCACAACACTGGAGGTGTAGGACACAGGCATCATCACCCTGCAGTGCAACAGCTTTGGTATTTTAACCCAGCCAGCTCATGATTTTCATCCTCCTGTGCTCACTCAGAGATTTAAATCAGTGACTGGTATCGAAGTGCACATGAGAAAGGCTGCTTTGCACAGTTGTCAGTGTCGCCACAAAAGGAGAAGGGGCTGCTGAAGAAAAATACACACGAATGGATTCAACATTGCACATTTCTAGAACAAAATATCCCTGAACCCTTCCTGACACAGGTGTCTGCCCTGCTGCAAGCTCAGCAAGAGATATCTGGGATGGGAGAGGACAAATTCCGAGGATTGGATACTACAGCTTCCCCCTCAGTGTGGGCTCCATGGGATCACAGCAGTACCAGCATCAGATACCACAGCAAGAGAAAACAAATTTTATCTGCTAAGTATAGCTCTGCCAAAGTCTTAAAAAGCCACTATATACATGCAAAGAAAAAGCACTTCTAAAATTAATTTATTAATAAAAACAAATTTAAGACTTAAAAAAAAAACTCTTCATAAGAGTTTTCTAAATATGTAGTGTCCTATATGCCAAATTCTCCTGATCAGGTAACAAATTCTACTTCTTACTGCTGAAATAATGAAGTCATGGTACCATTTTTCCAGCAATTGGAGGCTTTCCAGCAGCACGGGATGAAGCTTAAGCAGTAGATGCACACTTTCCCCGAAGCAGCAAGTGTTAATTAAAAAAAAAAAATTTTGAAATGTACCTTAAGTTTTAAAATGTACTGAGAAACCCCAGGCATTAAATACTCAGCAGAGCGTTTCTGGCAGTGTATTTCGGTATTTTAACACAAATAGGCAAAACACTGCTAGAAGCCCTGACTTTTCTCCAAAATCCCTGGATTCTGGATGCAGGGTAGTTTTCTCAATTTGAAATAAGCTCTAGCCCGCATCAAGTTTGTGCAAGCACAACATGCATCCCCCCAGCTCCAGACAGCAATAGGTGTGTGGAGACCTCCACAAACCTCTGCACACTTACAGCACAGGTAACAGTGGACAACACACCCCAACGACTTAAAACAGTTATTTAACCAAGTCTTTCAAACTATTCAGGAAATCACTTCTTCCTCCACCACACTCCACAACCTAGATTGTGATCCTAAGTTACTTTGACAGAATCCTTTTAAAGTTCTCCACTGTAGAAAACAAGGGAAGCCAGTCAGCTTTACATCCAGGAACGGCAGGATCTGGGCTGGGAACTTTTTGTCTTTGTGGTTTGCTGCTGTAATTCCAAAACCACACACAGCACCGGAGCTTTAGACCACTATTAGAAATGTGACTTAGGAATAAATTAAGAACACTCATGGGAAGGGGAGCTGAACTTTTATGTGGCTTCCTAGAGGCTGTTCTGGCACTGGTGAAAAATCAGACACTACACAGTAGTGGATTGGTATTAAACTAACCCAGAGCAGGACTTCCAGCCACTGTCAGGCACATGGTGCCATGGACAGAAAAAACACGTAGGATGAAATCACAGCCCCACATCATTCCATGGCACAAAGCAGATTTTTCAGTGTGGGCATAAACACTCACAAACACACAGCTGTATTTGTCCATGTTACTGGGCAGAAAAATTGTAAGATCTTTAGACCAGGTCTTCGATTTGCATCTTTCTCCCTATTATTATTTATTGCACTGAAGATAACTTTTTATTTTATAGGCCCCCATATTCACTAGAATAAATGAATCATTATTCCAATAAGAAACGCAGAGCATAGGCATAATGCAAATCATAAATCTGTGAGATAAAGCAGAACCATTCGGGTTTTCAAAGCCAAGAAGTACTTGGTATTTACCAGGCATAAAAATACAGGCACCACAAAATATTTTTTTGTAACTAAAAGCTCTATTTCTAGCAATTACCACAGTTTTCACAAGTTTTCCATCTTTTTTGACAAGCAATGATTTAATTCACATATTAATTATGCTACAGAGAGATTATTATTCTGTAACAGATAAATAGCATTAAGTCAGTTAGAAATTATTTCAGGCATTACAAAATTACTGAGACTCCCTGCTAACATGTTTCATTTCTTCTCCAACTTTTCTCTGTGCCCTACTAATGTAAGAAAGGCCTACACAATCAAATGGAAAATACAGTACATACTTCTCAACAGGAAACTGAAATTAGCTACATACCAAGCACATCAGTACCATGCCATTCCCATGTTTACAGTGATGCCAATGAGTGGATGAATTAAATATGCTTTCACTATGAGATGTCTCCTTTTGAGGTTCACTGCCCTCCTGTTTTCTAGCAGCACATAAAAATATTCGTATTTAGCTATGTAGGATCAATCCAATGCTTGTTAAGTGGTTAAATGCCGCATAAATCTACCACTGATTTCTGTCCAAACAGGCTTTGACTAAAGCAAATACAATGAACTAACACACTACTCTGTGCAAGAGAATAGAGCACATCACTACACAAGTCATAAACTTCAAACATCAAAAAAATTTTCTCCGACCTTTCACATGATACACCAAATACATAGCTTACTTTTTCAATTAAAATCTTATTTTGCTAAATAACAGTAGTTTCTTTTATATTGTCCATCGACAAATAATTCCAAAGAGCATCTGAAAGCTAAGACATGTGCTATTCAAAGGATTTCAAATTCAATGCTAGAATTTACCTAGTTTCTAAAATATTATCTTATTTGTTGGCAGAAAGCTGTTCCAGGCATGGAGGCAATTAGTTCTGATAGCACACTTCAGAAAGGCTGGAGAATCCCATGAGATTTCTAGGGAGAAATGGGAATGCTAAGGGCATGTTGCTCAATGCAATCCCCTCCTAGCCAAACACAGATGTCCGATTAAAAGGCCAATTAAAGCAACATTAACCTTTAACCAAAAATATAACAGTAGTTTAAATTAGTCAAGAAATCCAGAGCAGAATGTTATTTCAAACTCCTTTTCCTCTGCAGACTTTCTTTAAAGAGTTATGCATTCATTTTTGTTTTATGAGGGCAACACTGCCTATAAAACTAACATTTTTGAGGTTAACACTTGGCTAACTTGGAGAAACAATGTTGTCACAGGAATGTTAAAAAAAAAAAAAGAAAGAAAATCAAAACCACCAGACTGCAACCATGTATCTGCAACATACATTTTACACCTTTTGAAAGTTAAGGTGGGGATTAAAATTTAAACCAGGATTCACTTTGGAGTAAATTTATCAGCAAAGTACCCACATCTTCATGTAGCACAGTCTGCCACACATGTTTAACATTCAATCCTATAATACTAAATTTTTATTTCAAAAAACAACCATAAATGCTCAGATCCAAGGGTTATACTGACGTTTAATGGTTAAACAGAGGGCATACAACCATTTAGTGCAGTTAGGTGACTAAAGGACATACTGCTTAAAGTAAACTTGAACATCTACAACAGAGATGAAATAGCCAAATGCACTGAAGTTGCTTAAAACTGAAAAAGCAAAGTGGTGAGAGATGCACAAAATACAGGGAGCGGGAATAAACCCACCTAGCCAGGAATCAACAGAAGCACCTCTGATTAACTGCAGTGCCCCCATCACTGGCATTTTTCTAATTGACACCAGATTAGCATTCACTACCCCAGAGCCTAGTGTGGCAAACACTTGAATGGGGGCTCCTTGTCGGCTTGGCTCCTGCTCGAGGTGTAACCAACAAGATTTAGGGAGCTCCAGGCTAGGCCGGCGCTGGCAAGGAGCTGCACACCCTGCCCTGCCCCTAAAACAATGCATTAATTCTGCACTCGCCCAGCCTTCGGAGACTGTGCTTAACATGATTAGTGCTGCTGTCTACCCAACTTAAGTGCTGACCATGCTTTAAAAGCTGAAAGTAGAGCAGACGTCTTCTGCTACCCAGAACATTAGAGCTGAAGTCTTATCAGAGGGCAAAGAATAAAGATTAAATCTTTTCACAAGGGGCATAAAAGAAATGCCAATATTCTTGCACACACTCCCTGCAGTACAGCTCTACCTTGTTTTCTGCTGGGTTGGCTTTTTTTTTTCTTTATTATAGCCAGCAAAAAAAGCTATTTTCCTGTAATTTTTAAATCAAAATTATTTTATGGTTTTGTGTCTCTCTGACCCTGCCTAAGTGTGCCATCTAATATATTTTCTCTAGCTTCCCAAGTTAGTTTTCTGAAAAACAGTTTAATAATAGTAACCAACATTTGCTTTTTAGACTGTATTAACAGAAAAAAAAGTCATTAAATTAATGACTTGAAAATACTTACTGTAAGTAAAGGATAAAAAAAAAAGTATAAAAACGGCCTTTAAAATTATTTTGACAGTATTTTTGTGTTTAATACTGTACTCACTACCATGGCTATTTTAAATACCTGTCAAAGGAACATTTTATTTGTGTGCATTTGCTTGCACCTAATTGCTGAGGAGACTCTAAAGATGAAGCTGAACGTTAATTAAGGTTAGCTTTCCAGAAAACAAATTCTACAAATGTCTCAAGAGTAAATTTATCATCTGATTTTTTTTGAATCTGTGATCTGCAGAAATAAAGGCCACTAGCACAGCCGATTAAATTAAACTTCAAAGGGAAAATTTGATGTTCCCAATTGTTTTAATAAAATGGAAGGAAAAGGCCACTTCAAAAGTTAGTTTTATTAATTATATACAGGATTCTTGAATAGCTCCTTGGGCATATGCTCTGGCTGGTGCTATCTTACATGATAAATCTGTGGCGCTGAGCCCCAGGCTGACAAGGCCTGCTGTGCATACGTTGAGTACGGCTTTGGACGAACCACCCAGAAAGACAACTCCATTGAACACCTCTTCTCTAGTAGCACCAGCTAACAGGGAATATACACACCAAATCTGAAAAATTAAATCCTTGCAAACAATTTCTAGCAGAAATCCACCTATTGCAAAAATACAAACTAAACCCACTTACTTCTCAGTGCTGTCAGATGCTCACACTACTCCTGTCCACCAGCAAATTTGTTCCTGTCCCAGTTGAAATGGTCTTTGACAAAACTAATACTCCAGAGTGAGAAAGCAACTTGCCTTTTACATGCATAAAACATACCCATGCCTTGCATAAGCAGGGAAGCTCTTTTCTGGTTGCTACACATTTACACTGCAGGAAAAGCCTGTATGGTTAGTGGTCCCATCTTCCATTATATTTATGCTTTGTTTTCACTGCATCTGTTTTAAAATATCCCAAAAATTTGGTGTTGAAAGCAATCGACCATACGGACACCCTGTTTTCTCCACATTCAAGTCTCAGCTATGTTTCTCACACAGACTGATGCTGAAGCATCTTTAACAGCTCCCCAGTCCCAGGAACAACTGGTCTTTGTGCTCCTCAGGGCATCACTCACACCCCTGCAGTTTCTCAAACCAATGCCTACATAAAAGCAGAGAAGTTGAAACAGATCACTGTGCACTTCCAGTACCTACAGCTGTTACTTTGGAGCACAAAGATTAAAATTTCAGCAACCGGCTCCTTCCTCCATCCCACTGCTGGATCCTGCAGGACACTGAGCCACAAAAGCACCGACAGGAGAGCACGAGAACAACAGCCTGGACACATATGGTTTGACTTAACATTAACTGATTAAAGGTATTTTGACTAGTTCCACAGCTAAATTACATGCACCTGTTACATACATTAGTAGCACCTACATCCTACTCCAAACGCAACGATGTGTGCCTGCAGATGTAAGACTCAAGAAGGATTACATTTCACATGTTTAGCACTGGAACAGAGTAGATTTATTCATCAATTTCACAGTTTCCTTGAAATAAACCATTTACATTAAAATAATTCAACACAATATGCCATAACAATAACATTTGAATTCTCTAATTTATACCTTTTTATATAAATTTACTGTTAACTTTATGATCTGTGCAAAAATAATTTATCAGCATCCAGTTTGTAGTATGGATTTTCAGGGCCAAACCAAATGAACCATGAGAGAAAAATGTTCCTGCCTTTCTTATACCTTTAATTCCAGTAATTAACCACAACAAATAGAGCCGGTCTATCTAACATGTCTAAGCTTTTTTGATGTTTTCATTTTTTTGCTCTGTCAGCAAGGTCACCAATGGATATGCTATTTTTCTGCCTAGAACATGTCTAGTCCATTGGTTCACACACTATCCTGACACTGATTCAGCTTCAGTTTTGGGTCCATTTGGGGTAAATAGAGATAAAAAGATATGGGGAACACAGACATGGTAAACCATGTATTGGAGGCACAACAGCACAAGGTAGCTAGGACATATTTATCAAATTCTCTTTGCCTCCAGGCTACTATAGAATAGCAGACAGGAAAAAAAAAAAAGAAAAACATTTTATTGGAACAAATTATACAGTTCAGGGAGAAGAAAAAAAGGGACAAGTTTCTGAGCACACCCAATCTGAAACAGATTCAACTGTTCAGCTGAGTTGGGCATGGGCATGGGAGGAAAGAGACATTTTCTCTTTGAGTCTCATGAGAAAAGTCAACATGGGGGTGAGAAAGATGGGATGAGAGCACTCTGGCAGGCAGGTAAAACATGCGTATTTCCTCCACCAAATAAAAAACATTCTGGAATGGGCATTAAGGACCTAAAAAAAGACTGCAGTGAAGCCATTCTTCGAGCCAGCCACATGGAGCACATTTTAGATTCCTTACATGATGGGTTAACCTTGAAGTCACCACACTGAAACCTGCCGAACCTCCCTCCACACAGCAATTAACATCTGAGTTCACAACAATGATTTAAGAAATGAAATAATATCATTGTTCCCACATGTCAAAGCCAACATTTCAGTCACTTTTGAGCAGCAAAAGCAAGGAACACCTTCATTAGGATAAGGCTGCCCAAAGTTATCCCTATCTTCTGCAGCAGACTTGGAAACACAAACCTCCCAGCTGGCCCTGCTTCAGCTCAGCACAAACTGCACATGCTCAGCCCATGTAAATCAGATCTATTATTGGCATGATCACACTGAGAACATAGGCTATCTAGATGTGTAATTTCATGCTTAATTTTAAAATATATGGTTCCTAATGCATAAAGTACAGGTTTGAACAATGTTCCTAAATGCTGTGATACATAAGAAATTCCAGACCTTTAAGGGTGGAAGCTGATAGTGAAGAATTCCAGAAGTACCTTAGATACTTGAGAGGCAGAAACTGGTGTATAGGTATCAATCGCAATGTTCTGTTACCTGTGAAAAAGAAACCAATCAACTCCGACTTTTTTCCTGGAGAAGGACACTGGAAGGTAGGAATAGATGGGTCTGTGGAAGAGTCAATAACTATTCCGAAATTATTTTAAAAAAGAAAAGAGAAATAAAAGCTAGAGGCACCGTACCAGAGACTGTTGATTGCTGTGATTGACTACTGTCCCAAAAGATCTTATGACATTTAAATTATCTTAAGGATTTGATTAATCAAATTTGCTGTTCTCAGTTGCACTCACTTGACAGTGTGTGTATGAATACACACGGATCTGCCTGTTGAGGGAGGGGTGCTGCCCTGCACATCCACAACCACAGTATAAATCGCTCCTGCATCATCCTGTATCTGGGCCTCCACCCTCTGGGAATGCAGTTTGGGTCCACTTTTCCTGAAGACAAGCTTGCAAACCAAGCAAGGATGAAGACAAGCACAGGTACAGAACAGTTCTAAATAGGAGAACCAAGATGGAGCAGCTTTCCTCAGCCTGGAAAAGGACAAGAGAGGAAGAACACAAGAGATGTCCACAAAA
This sequence comes from Dicaeum eximium, assembly GCA_013396995.1. Lineage (NCBI taxonomy): Eukaryota > Metazoa > Chordata > Aves > Passeriformes > Dicaeidae > Dicaeum > Dicaeum eximium. Next base: position 67,097 of record VWZP01006533.1, on the reverse strand, counting down.
TCATAAAAGGCATGGAGAACCAACTGGGAGGTGAGCGGCCATTGCCTCTCCCAGTCCCAAAAAGGGGAATTGGACAAATCCATGGAGGGAAATTTGCACAGATACAGACACCATCGTTGTCTCTGACAAAAAACCTGCTGGAAAGTCTTCTGGACACTTATCCCCTCATGCCTGTACACATCTTAAGTATCTACTACAATACAATTTTACAGAATTTCACCTTCTAAAGGAAATTACCCTTTTCCATCTCCACTCCAAACAAGTGCTGCAGGGTAAGCTCAAGGGACAATGAAAAGGAGAAGGAACCTCAACAGTGCAGAAGTGGGGAAGAGCTAGAGGCACCAACCAGCCTTTTCCAGGCCCTCACTCCCCAGGAATTCCCACTATCCCTGCAGACACCCAGGGAGTGGGTGGGAGCTGCCCAACTATGCTTCATGGATGAAAAAAAGTCTCAGTTCCTAAGATCTCCCATGTCCAGCATCCTCCTTCCAGTGCTGCCAATAGGCAACAGGGCCAGGAAGAGATTAATGAGAAAATCCAGTGGGTCTGAGACAGAGGGTCATCCATGAATCCTGCTGAATTGAGAATCCTTGCACCAGACAGCCTTTGGTTTGACCATCCCAGGGATGGTCTTTCTTATGTGAGAAACTAAGAAAACAAAGCTTGCTTATGATTTAAAACAAGTAGGGTGTAGGATTTAGCCCTTTTCTAACCCAGAGATGGGCTAACTGAGAGGCATTTTAAAAACCTTTTCTTCCATTTTTAGTCTCATATGAAGAGTGAGACAATACAGATGTTATAATTCATGCCATCACAATCAGAAGTTAACTATTTCTTATTTTACAGAACACTATAAATGTTTCTTAACCTATCAACTTATTATCACACTATATTATAAATACTTTAAAACCAATTATCTAAAATTACCCCTCATAAATCCTACTACATCTTTCATAATTCTATTTCTTCAAAGTATTTTATCTTACTTATAAAACCATCCTTCAAAACTTTTTCCTAACTTCATTTCTCTCTTAACAATATCCATCTTGTTCCATAACTTTTAAAAATCAACATTTCTTATCTTAACATTTACATACAAATATATACTATATAAGCCTTCAGTCAAACTCTAAAAATTCTCCACAAATCTATTTCCCACAGTGGGGAAGGCTTTTTGCAGTTACCTGTAGAAGTGCTGTTTCTGCTCAGTGCTGAACAGGTACCAAAAAGTTGAGCTTTCCCAAATTTTTCTTAGGGAACATTAGGCAAATCAGGCCTACCACTCCCCATGTCCGAACTGTGACAATGACAGATCCCCAGCTTCAGAAATGCTCCGTGGATTCTGGAGTTAACACTAGTGGTACCTGAAGCCTTACAGACAGTCTCTGGAGCGCTCTGCATCCTTCCATTCAGAACAACTCAGCAGCTGCCCTCAAATATAAAAACCTGTTCATAAATAAGTCAGAATCCATCACAATTAAGCTACTTTCAGTATTGAAAATCATAATCAAAATCAAAGAGATTATTTACTTCAAAGATTTCAAGTGACATCTGCTGAAATAAAAACATAGTTTGGAAAAAGATTGTAAGAAGATGACTACATTATTACCAATAACTTTTACATCTGTCATTAATTTTCACTTGGTTTTATCGTCTCTCCTAGTCTGTATCCAATTTCACATTGACTTGTGTTTTATTACAATCCCAAAGCGGATCCCATCAACTGAAAAGACTAATAATTGCCTATTAATGCCTATGAAATGCAGCAAATAGCACGGATATTGTTTCCCTTTCCTTAGCAAAGCACAGCATCTTGAGGCAACTGGCACAGAGGAAGACTGACAGCTTTGAAATCATCTGTTTCCAGAATGTAAAGCAGCTACAAATACATATGTGTACACCAGAATGTTTACTCCCAAACCTGGAAAGTGTTAATCAAGTTACACTGCTTGAATATGTTAATGAATGATGTCAAAATAGCACAGGAATATTCTCTAGCCCAGCATATCCCAGACAAACTTCCCCCACTGACCATAATTTAAGGCAACATTTTAAAAGAGCTCTTTAAGTCTCAGCACCACGGAGAACTGCTGAGGCTTGTAATAGAACCTCTCTTGCCTTCCTCCCCTTACAACACACCAAGCTCAAAAGTATGTGTTTAACACCCAAGGTCCTACCTGTCTTCAAGAAATTTTTATAAAGTAGATGGCTACCTCAGGCTATTTAAGCACTTTGTAGTAAGACATCAATGGCATGTATAGAGATATTCCTTTGATCATTACACCAGTGGAAATAAATAAGAAAAAAACCCCTAAATCTTTACCATATAAATTTATGCTTGGAACTCACTGACATAAGAATCATCATACCACAAAACCACAAACAGTATTCAATTTAGTCTCTGTGTTCTCACTCATGTGATAGCCTTTGATATTCCCCATGATGAAAAATGAATACATTTTACTACAAAGATGATTTGTGAACAAAGCCCTTTTTATTTTGGTTTCCTACCAAAGAACAAGAAATCTGAAGTTAAAGGAGGAAATCAATAGCTGGGCTAATTATTAGCCAAAAACAACAATAAATGAATGAAATGGAGATTTTCTCTTTTGTAATTTCTAGCACCACATTTCAAAACTTTCTTTTTACTGTTCCATTTCTCAGTTCAGAATTAAAATTATTGTTAATATGAGGCAGAATTTAAACGGTTTTCATTTTCATTGCCTCCACTGATGATACAGAACCGTCTTCTTTTCACTGTATAACTAAGCCTCACCAAATGAAATGTTACACAAGTTTTATTTTAAGGGCTGCTCTTGAAGAAAGAGAGGATGTGAACATCTGTGAAAAACAAGTGCAGAAAGAAGATTAAGATATGTAGATAAATCATTAGTTGTATTAAGATATGAAACAGGCACCCAAAGAATGGCATAAAATGTAAATGAACTTTGGGATCTGGTCTCTTAATTTGACAGCTGTTTGACAACTGCAAAATGGAAAACTGACCTCAGACAACTGTGTATAAATGAGACTATTAAGAAGAAGAATTTCATATGGAATGATACAATATACAGTGCAGTAACTCCTCACATGGGAATAGATAAATGTAGACTGGAATTTTTATTGTCTTTGAAGGTGGTGATGTTAAAAAGACTTGAATTTCACAAAGAGGAGCTCTATGCTACATTAGCACAGTTAATGCCACTTTCTGAAATACAATGACTGTCACCTGCAGAAAGAATGCTCACACAGAACTCACAGGTATTAAAAAAACATATCCAAGGATATGTGTCCAGTATATCTCCAGTGTCTGGAGACATAGGAAAAAAAGTCTTCTGCACTTGAGCTGCAAATCCAAAGTCAGCAAAATTATACAATGAATAGGTCTTGGGATAACTTATTTGAGGGGTGGAATCTGTATCACCAAAGCAGCACCAGAATAGAGTGATCCATGGAGACAGTGACTTAAGGAAATACTCTGCAGTTTTGGCCCCTATGGACAAATCTTCTTGGAAAGAGTGGCAAAGCAGTAAGAGGGAAGCTTTTACCATGTCTGCCTGAAGCACAGTCAAAATTTTATATTCTCAGCAGTATTCTCAGCAGAGAATTAAATGTGAAACAGAGAGAAAGCCTACTTTCAGATGTAACCAATCATTTCTACTCATCCTTCTGCTCTAGATCACACTGAATAGGGCATATGTTCCAAAAGCATCCCCAAGCACCACTTCTTCACATTCTCAAGCAACATAAAGAACCCTTTGTGATAAGTATGTTTCATTTCAAAGCAGTTAAGCACTTGGCTCTTTATTCTATTTCTCTCTTTGGGACAAATACTTAAAATCAGCCTTTCCTACCTCTCTTTTTAACCACAAAAAACCCCACAGAAGTTGCATAACCTGTAAAAGAAGAGACAAAAATATCACCCAAGCACTTGCAGCAAAATCCAGACTTAAAAAAAAAAGATTACAGTTTTCCAAGCTAACTTAACAAAAGGTTATCGGTGACAGCAGCAGAAGCAAAGATTTTGAGAGTCAAGAGAGTCCAGCGGCTGAGCTTTTGAATAGAAAAGCTATTTGCTCTCCACTACCTTTAATTTTCAGTAGCAGTTTGTTAGGGGTGGGATTCGTTGGGGGCTTCAGTTTTTGGTTGTTTGGGATGTTTTTTCTTGATCTTGTGTTCAGTTTTTACGTTTCAATGTAATTCAAGTGGTTAGTAATGAAATTGAAACTGAAAAATAAACACAGCAAATCCCAAAGATATCAAACAGACATAAGCACCATCACCAAAACCCTGAACATCCAAACCTCTCGGAGCGAGCAGTTGCATTGTAACTGCACTGTGTGAAAAATCAGAGTCACAGAATATCCTGAGTTGGAAGGGCGCCACAAGAATCATGGACCCTTGGCCCTGCACAAACACCCCAACAATCCCACTCTATGCCTCAGACATTTATCCAAACACTCCTGGAGCTCCAGCAGCCTTGGGGCCATCACCATTCCCTGGGAAACCTGTTCAGTGCCCAACCACACACTTTTCTTCATTTCTAACTTGCCTTTTCCTAAATTTTCTCATTTTTGTTTTCAAGAGACACTAAATAACCATCTCCTAAACATCTTCTCCCAGCCAGTTGTGTTTTTACAGCCCTTCATGACATTCTGCCTCACTGTTACCTACTTAATGGTACTCAGAAACTAATTATGACATTTTAATAATACTACTGATTTATTCTTACACAATTCCGGCACAAAACCAACTCTACTCCAAGTTAATCCCAAATAGGACCAGAGCTATGGAATCACATCTGCATGATGACTTGAAGAAAGTCTGTGCTTTACAGGTTATCAATTTTCTCTGACTCTTAGCAGTAACTCTAATAAAATGCTTGAAATCTCCCTACAAAACTTGCACTGCTCATAAGCCTCTGCATCACCTCTTGGCCCCACTTCAAAAGAAACTTCAGAAACATCCAGATCAGGAGGGAGTTGAAGTCAACCGTCATTTTACAGGGGAGGCACGAATTATTTCCACCAGGAGTGGTCCTCGCCCTGAAGACTTTAATCAGGGATGAAGAATGTGAACTCAACACATAGATCACAGTTCAACATCTCCCTGTTACAGCTGGAACTATGCCAGATGATATTCTCCATTTGTCCCTTCCAGACATGGATCTGCTACTTACCCTCACACCAACAGGAACCTTCCTCACTGAGGAAAACTCAGCTGAGCAGAAGGAGCCTGCCTGAAGCAGGGCTGGCTCTCCTGCACACTCCCGCTGCCAAAAGAGGCCAAGAATCATGGTAAAAAAACTTTGGCAATCAGGCTGTAACCAGCACAAGCAGCAAAAGAAACACAGCAGAGACTTCCCTTCCTTGTAACTTTATTTTCTATTCCCTATTCTGCTCCTTTGCTGCCTAAGGCCACTTCAGATAAACACTTTTATAATGGATGCCCTTCAAAGATAGTATTTTGCTTTTAACGGCCTTTAATAAATACAAGGTATTCCAAGCCTTTAAGCAGCTTGTAAAAGGTTATTATTTTTAAAAGTATCTAATTTCAGAACATAAAGATGAGTTTGAGGCCGAACTACCCAGCCTGCTCTCAAATGCCAGCACGTTTATAGTACTCTCTGAAGTTACAACAGATTGTCATGTCTCTGTTGGGAGCACCAACATAAATCTCAACTGTAATAAGAAGTCTTAGAAGGAGAATTATAGGGACAGATTTTCATCTTCTAGAAGTCTGGTTTACTTCTAAAATTTACATAATCTATACAGATCCAGGCAGAATTAGCCTTTAGTGACCTGAGAATACCAAACCTCCAAGATTTGCAGACACGTTTGGTTTAAAGTCAAAGCTTATATTATTAAGCTGCTGTAACTCTTGAATCTCCATCCACATGTCCCATTTTATTTCTTGTCCTAGTTTAATGATACTTCCAACATGACCTGTGCTTTTTAATCTGGATGATGTACCTAATGATTTTGGTATTGAAAAATAACCTCCTCCTTCAGTTTCCATACAGATCTCATAAAAGCCAGAAGAAATGGATTACTGCCCAGAGCTGTGGTTTACTTGTTCATTAAACAGCTTATGCTTAGAATCCTCTTAAATTTAAAAGTCACTTATTGGCAAATGGCTATTCAACACTACAAATAAAAACTTTCTAAAAAGAAATTTACTTCAGCTTTTTATTCATACCAGTGTTATAATCCCACTGGGGATACTGCTGAATATTTTTGTGCAATTTGGATAGCCATTTCCCATCAGAATCCAAGAAATAGTGGAGCTCTATCTATCTATCTATCTATCTATCTATCTATCTATCTATCTATCTATCCCCAAGGAATGTATCATGAATGATGAATTTTAAAGCAAAAAATCCAGGTGTTAGCAACTATGAGTCAAGAGATCTTTTTAGGACAACTGACAAATGCCCCAAGAGTTGACAACATAGATGTTGTACACACCATGTGTGCTCATCCTACTGTAAATTAGACACCTTCCTGTAAAGCCTTGCAGCTTTGGAAAAAAAAAGTCAAAAGCCGCACAAGGTAACTGAACTTCTTGCAGCCCATACAAACAAGCATTTGAGTGATTGCTCCAGCCCAGGCTTGCAGCAAAGCACAATCGGCTATCTCCTAGGCAGGTCAACTTTTCACAGGAAGTTGACAACCAGGGTGTAGAACAAAGTTAAAAGTCAAAGCAGAATAAAACTTTACCTTAAGATAGACAACAGTCATGGAAAATAAAAGCAAGAGGACTTGGTTTTACTGCACATAAATCCTTTCCAATGCTAAGATGACAAAGTAGAATCTGAACTCATGGTATTTATGTAGTCCTTTCTAACAATGGAAATTTGAAGAGAACCCTAAAATAATTCAAAAGGAAAGGGACTGCAAGAATGCTCTGGATTTGTGTTTCAATGAGCTATTCCCCAAAGAAATGGTATCAGTAGGCTGTTTCAGGGAACCAGGAAATAATTTTCCTTAATCCTTCTGAGTTGTACTTCGCCACATTGTTGCTATTTTTCCTACAGCATAGTACACTAGGTCCAGTATTGCTGTTTCTGAAACTGTCACGAGTCTAATTCAAGGCAATAAACAGGTAGAATATGGCACCATTTAAATTACAAAAAGAAAGTGGCATTTCACTACTTATTTAACAAGGTTAGAATTTAGTACTTGCACAGCTGAAGGAATTCTGAGTTATTTGGAAATGTCAAAACATGGCTGGAAAAAATAGTTATTAGTTATAGACTGGCAAATAAGTAAGTTATAGACTGGCAAAAAATAGCTATAGACTGGCAAAAAAGAATAGTTATTTTCACTCTTCTAAGCTTAGAAAGGCAATACCCCTATGGATCAAAAGGCCAGATAAATCTCAGAAAGAAACACAGCAGAGACTTCCCTTCCTTGTAACTTTATTTACAAGTTAAGTACTTTATTTACCTAGTTAAGTACTAGGTTTTCCCTTTTGTCTAGTCCTCTCTTCACATTCCCTCATTTCAGCCCTTTGAAATTCCTTTGTTCTGCCTGTGATCTGAGGTGAATCTGGCACTGGATCTAGAGGGAACCCCACGTCACTGAAATATTCCTGACAATTAATTCATCGCTTGACAAATTCTTTCTTTCTTACCCCCTACCTTGCTTGCACCCAGTATTTCCACAGAACCTGTGAGTGTGGTGCTAATGAGACAAAACTTCCTGTTGCATCCAAATGCATCATCTTGAGGATCTCTGGATGCACAGAAGTTAAGGGGCTTCTGAAGTTGCCACCCAAAGCTCCTGTCCATCCCATTGGAATTTCAGAATAAGAGGAATCTGTTCACTCCCAGCCCATGTCTATCATCGACACCTGTGCAGATGAAAGGACAGTTTCAGATGGAAAGAAAACAGAGGACCACCAGAGGCCGTTTCCCTTGCTCTGTCTGGGCAGGACAAAGGGGACTGCAGCCCCTACACTGACATGTCCAACAATTCCCCTATACCACCCTACCACCTTGCTGGTGTTCATTTAGGAAATCAGCTGCACATCAGAAATGCAAGCAGAGAGAGAAGGTGAGTCTGCCCTGTTAACAATGGCACATACTTATTTTGTGCATCCACAGAAAAGCGTTTTTATCAAATCAGGCACCAGGATGATCCATAAAAAGGGTGCACAAGATTAAATTCATTGTTTTTATCCACTGTTTATGTAATTGTTGGATTTTTATATGAGATGCAACACAAGAGTAAGAATCAAATCAAAACATTTTGACTTAAACTCCCTAGAATCTGAAGCTTTATGCTAATAGTGAGAGCCACAGAGGGTGGGAAAGTAGTAACAAAGGTGTCATTACACGCATTTTCATTGTCTTTGCTCAACATCACAGAGGTGACTGGGGTCTAAGTCCCTAAGAGTCATGTGAATCCATCGACTTTAAGACTCTTTGCCTATCATACTCACACAATATGCATGCAAGCAAAGATAATTTCTTTCAACAATTATATACATTAATTTATAGTATTTTTCTAAGACCCTTTATCAAGCTTCAGTTGTAGGTCAAATGATTCATGCTTTGCAAAGATAATCTTTGCATTTAAAATTTACTGGTGGTTCAGAGGTTGGTTCTCATTAGTGCTTATCATTCCCACTGCTCATGAAATACATCCTCACAAGCTGAGCTAGTCCTACTCCATATGAACAATTCCACCATGCTAACTTGATCCAACCGTTGCAATTATGAATCGTCTGTTGCAGCTGTAAGTTACAATCTTCAATGACCAGAAATGAAGGCTACCTAGCAGTTAAAATACCAAAGCAGCATATATCAACACACTTTAGAGCACGAGGTAGACTTCCAGCATTGCACTTTTCTTATATTTATTATCCACTGTAAATGACATCCCAGGCTGCCTCTGCCAGTGACAGTCCTGAGGTGTGGAGTTCAACACCAGGTTTTAACAACCCCTCCTGCCAGTTGTCTGATCACTGGCGGGAATGGGGAGTGGGGGCAGACGAAAGGCCAGGCGGCTGCTGGAGGTGATCAGTTTGGTCTAAAAAGGGACTTCAGAGAGAGACAGAGATGCATCAGAGACAGAGACAGAGACGTGACTCCCAAATGAGCAACTGGGAGTGTGGGAGTATGGCCTGACTGAGCTGATTGACACTCGCCATTTCCAAGAAAAGGGTAAGCCATTGCCATTGCCTGCCATTGAGATCATTCCAGAGGCAGAAGGGGAAAGGTGTTATTACTTAGGCATTATTATGCTCTGGAAAGCCAAAACCTTGGAAGGTCATTTTAGACTATTTCTAAATCACTTCAATCATTCAACTATATCATTTTTACATACACTGTATGGAGCAAATCTTGTTGGCATTTAAAATTGAGTTCTCTGATTCTAATATGAGAGTTGGCAGTTATCTGTGAGGGGAAGGAGAAAAAAAAAATTAAAAAAAAAAAAAATCAGAGGTTTCAATAGAAAGAACTTTGAGGAGTTTACTTAGCAAAAACCTCCTGCACTGAGTTGAGGTGGATTGCATAATCTGACAGAGGTCAGCTCCTCCAACTTGGAGCAGAGCATATTAATAAAATTAGCATCAGAATAAAAAGCTACCACTCCATGGACATTCAATAAAATACTTCTTTTGTAGGAGAAGTTTGGTATGGAGAAAACACCAAAAACACAGCTAGTTTTGGGGAACAGAACTATTGCTGTTCTCTTTAGTGCTGAATTTCTTTTTTGGATTCAAGTAAAAGGGGACAGAGTGACTGCCAGAATCATACTATTTTTATTTTCTACTTCATCAATAACCCAGGTATCTATCACTAGACACCACTATCTATGTATTACTTTAACCCTTGGGGTGGTGGGTTTTTTACCTGTAACTGAGTTCTTTAAACTTTTTTTTTTCTTTTTTCTTTTTTTTTTTAATTGGGCAGCAGGTCAAGGGGGGAATTCTGCCCTTCTGCTCTGCTCAGGTGAGATACCACCTGCCAAGCTGTCTCTAGCCCTGAGGTCCCAGCACGAGAAGGATGTGGAGCTGCTGCTGGAGCGAATCCAGAGGAGGCCATGGAGATGCTCCAAGGGCTGGAGCACCTCTGCTCTGGAGACAGGCTAGGAGAGGTGAGGGCATTCACCTGGAGAAGAGAAGGCTCATTGCAGCTTTTCAATACTTAAAGAAGACATGTAAGATGAGGACAGACATTTTTAGCAAGGCCTGTTGTGACAGAACGAGAGGTGATGGTTTCAAAACTGATAAGACAGTAGATTTAGACTAGATAAAAGAAGACCAGACTTTTTTCTCAATTAGGATAATCCAGTGAGTGGACTGACAACTGGAGGAAAGGCTGCTCTATTTTTACTTTATTCAGCGTTGTGCAACATCCAAATGACCTTTATAGTTTGTCTTACACAAAGATCACATACAGGGTCCCTGGGCTGGTAACTGAACTCAAAGCCCAAATTTCACTCCACTGTCTTAACAATAACCCATCCTTCCCACTCCTTACAGCTACACTTCTAAGGAATCACCACTGTCAGGAGAAAATGAGACTTCAAGAGCAAAACACAGCCATCAGATCAGACCCTGAAGGGACAGGGATGATAACTTACATTTGTTCTCTCATGCAGGATAACATATTTACAGTATTCATCATTTTCAGCTTTCTAACTTCAGCTAAGACATTCAGCCCAGTGTACTTCCTTGTCAAGGTACCATCAGTCAAGCCCAAGCACATAATTTCATCTCTCAGTTACTAAATTCAAATCACTTTAAACATCCTGCTTTCATCTTTATAGTTCTCTCCCACTTTTTAACCATGCTGCAGTTACAGAAGAATGTACTTGACATATCAAATGTGCATGTGTTTCCTTTAACATTTTAATACTGTGTATTGTGTTGTAAACATCTCTTCATGTTTTATCTCCTTCTCCACAAATCAGAGGTGACTATCTTAGAAGTCTCAAAAATGACATGTTTTGTCTCTAATATAAATGTAAGCCTTCACTCCTTGAACCCTGAGTGAGCTTCCAAAAATCATCAAAAAACCGACCTATGAAAAACCAAAAGATTATTAACTAACTTAATATAAATTTCTCCCACTCCTTTCCTATGACAGCCTGGAGTATGGGAAAAAAGTTACAAAATTAGTCTTCACTAATCAAAAAACCAAGGGTTTACTTAATTTATTTGTAACTTGCAAGCAACAATACTAAAGCATTTATTTGTTCGACTCAAGATTAACATGCAGTATTCTCAAGATGAAACCCCAGAATATATTTCCATTTCCTTACCATAACGGCAACTAGTAAGACTGATCCCTTCTTATGAGATTTTCTGGAGGTTTTGGCTAGCTTAGTAATGTTACAGACACAATGTATCTCAATCCAGTCCTTGGTAAAAGCATTAAGTGATTTTTTTTTTTTACTAAAATCAACTGTAAAAAAAGGTTATTTTCAAAAGACAGAATACCAATAAAGAATTTCTGTCTGAAAAAATTTTAAGTTACTTCAATGAGGGAAAAAAGAAAGAATGCTGTTAGAAAGAGAGGGAAAAAACGAAAGCTGTTTTAGCAGGTGGGACTGAGAAGTGGTGACATGTTGTAGTAGAATTCTGAAGGGCCGGAGGACATAACGTGGTGTTGGATGATGTGGAAGAGAATCAGGGAGCATTGGCTCTGGGAGCCATTGCAATGCTGGATAAGGTGTGAGGTACAACTCTGAAGTATTGTGATAGGAAGGAGTGAGGCAGAGGCAGAAACACTGCTGGAGGACAAGAGAAACAAAACACTATCTGTTCTCTGGCACCTTCCCATAGGAGTTTCCTCGCTCACAGCCCACAGACCCAACACACTCCACGGGAAAACCCAAGGACCCTCTGATATTTACCCAGATCTCCAGAATTCATAACATTTTCCACCAGCCCGAGCCTGTTTCTCTAAAACTTCTGTCATAAATTATTCCAAGATACTTTTCTTGACATTTTCTAAACAAATGTTTCTAGAATGACCTTGCTGTACTGCAGGCACCACATCTCCCTTTTGTATTTTTTGTCTGTATTTTCCAATACGACTTTTTCACTCTCAAGTCACAAAACAGTAAGTCACAAGCTCCTTAAAAATCATTGTCCAATTTCACAGAATCACCATCAAAATGCATTCCTTCTATCTCCTTTGGAAAGCACTGCTAGAATTTAGAATTTGTGGATTGTGAAACTTTTTTCTAAACACACACCTGGATAAATATCTAGACTGTACTTCTCTAAACAATGAAAAAATACAAAGTTGTCGATTTGCACCATGTTTTTTTATTGCTTTCTTGTTAAAAACAGTCAAAGTGAGGCAAGGATCTCCACTTAAGCACATGTTTGTATCTTTCTGGTTCTTGCAGCCAGGAAAAAAATAAGTTTAAAGTATGATATACAGTCATCTGAAAACAAGAAGGAAGTGATAATTAGAAGATAGTTTCAGACCAACTGTAAAGAAATAAATCACAATATTTTGGTGCCTGTGTATTAATTAGCACAGGCCTGGCTCACGCCCCAGGACTTAAGTCAACTTAAATAGTTAATTCAGCTTAATTTACTGGGGGTAAAATCATCTCAGCTCCAACCAGATTGCTAAAATCAAGTAGCTGAGAGAAGGATAAAAAAAAGGCGGAAAAACCCCTCAAACCTCAGAACACGACCAGATACAAGTTTCTATCAATACTTCCATGAATTTTAAAGAATCTTCATTACATTTTCACAGGACCAGGCTCCTCACATCCTGTCCTTAATCACAGGAAAGAATCTTACACAATCCACACTTCACCTTCCCAGGACATACAGGAGGACTATAAATTGTGCACACAGATTTATCAGGGAAACGAGGAGTGGGAACGATGAGTCGCCCTTAAAGATGTACAGATTTATAGCAATTTGGGAAGCGGAAAGACTGTTATCATATAAAAAGGTCCTTAAGGGATAGCGAGGAGCAACAGGGGAAACATGAGTCATGAGCTGCCAGAGAAGTGGATGCGTATGGGGAGCAATGGACAGAGCAAAGCAGCAATAAAGGAAGTTCCAAGTCAAATGTGCTCCTTCCCAACAGTCGAGATGGACTGCCCAAGCTTTAAGTATTTATGGAAAATTAAATTCCCAGCCAATTCAGACACAGTAACACTGGGAAAAGAACATTCAACGACTGAAAGGATCCACTGAGAAACAACAGATCACCAAGCACAGCTCTTTCCTTTTGCTTCTTACCAACTCTGCTCCTTTATTTTTTTTTAGTAGGAGTAATCTGCCTTCAAGGTCTCTCTAGACAGGCAAGTGGCTCAACATGAGCAAGTGTGAAAATTTAAAGTGTTCAGCTGAAATTGTGAAAGGCAGTTTGACACACCATGAGGCTGGAGTAACTCGCAGTGAGTAAAGAGTGAATTACGAGACCCAGCACAAAGTTACTGCACTCCTCCTAACTGCCCCTTCCTATCCCAAGTGTCCAATTCTAAATTACAGCACAGAATTCCTGTGCTCCTGAGTACTTCAAGAGATTATAAAATGGCTTCCAAGAGTTTAAAAAGTGCCTACTTTTGGGACAAAATACTATGAGCAATACATGGAAGCTGAAGACAAAGAAAATCAGTTATTTGTGTGGGAATGTCACCTCTCAGAAGATCTAGCAAAATCTCAAGACTAGTTGCACAGGAGTCTCTAAATAAGCAATCATTAATTCTCTCAGTCCAATTGTATCCACATCAAAAGTGAAGCTACATATGACAGTAAATATTTCAAAGGATAACCCATAAATTTATTTTTTAATATTAAAAATGCAGTAAGGGAAAAATGGGAGGAAAAGAGGGTACATCTAAAATTGTATCAAAACCCAGTAAAACTTCACCTTAGTTATGACAGCCTTTCTACTCAGCCTTTGTGTGAAAAATATATATATGACAACTAAATGTAATCTTCAGGAAATAGTGTGACTTAGTTAAATTATTTTTCAAGGCTATCTACGTGTTTCCAAGTTAGGCAGGCTACCTAAACCTTTCCAAGCAATTAAACATCATGCAACATCCTTCCCATTTTGCAGAGAAAACAAAGTTAGCTGCCTGCCCCAGTATTAAGCTCAGTGAAAGAAACACTAAAACCTGTAAAAACAGTAAATAGGACTTATTTCAGGCTGAGCAAGGGGTGCGCTGATGGGTGCAATCCCAAAAAACACATCACATGCCTAACCCTACAACTGAGGTGTTACAAGGTGTAAACATCAGAGCCCAACTCAACCAAGTTGACTGCAGGATGTAGATCACAGGAAACCTCCACTACTGGAGTCCCAGGACTCACAAGTGATTACTGAAACCATTAAGTGCTGTCAAATGTGGCACTGCTGCTGCTTCTTCTTTTTCCAGGCCACATTTACAACTGAAAGTGACCATGGCTACTACACTTTGAACTCTGTTCAGCCCCACAAGTGTTACTACCTGTTCATTAGTTAGGCTTTCCTTTGGGAGGTAGGGAGAGCCCAAAAACCACTGTGCTTCACAGTTGAGTGCAGGAGAGCCCAGGTCAGCATCAAGCTCCACAGGCATATTGACACATGCAGGGAAGCTCAAGTTCAGGCACCTGGAACATCGCTGGCATAGAACAACCTCCAATCAATGGAGGTTCTCAATACGTTCGGCAGATGTGCAGGAGATACCATGGTCCCAGCCTGGACAAAATCTCACTGAAGACCCACTACAGATGTTTTAAGTGGATCTGAGCCACTCTTAAGACAGATCCAACAAGGTCATACAATAACACAACCGAAGAATCCAGCCCATAAGGCTGGAGCCTCACTGGCTATTCTTACACTTCAATTACCCACTTCTCCCTGTCATTTCCAGGGACCTAGGCTTGGGTATTACCAAGATAAACATTATTATTGGGAGGCTTAAAACCTCATCAACTCCATTCTATATAAACACACTGTGCCTAGCAACTCCACTTGAATTCTCAGGCATGTATTACTTTTGTGGTGTCAGTTTTAGCAGCTCAGAGCTCAGGCAGCAGCTAAAGGCACAGCACTCCTGGCCATCCAGTCACACTCCTGGCAGCATTTCAGAAGCCAGGACGACACCAGTTTGCTGTACAGATGAAGACATGGACTGACCTGATTGATGGAGTTGGCAGCACAGGACGCCAGGCCAGTTCCAAGGGAGGCAAGCAGGAAACAGGTGAGCTCAAAAGGGACCGGGGCCATGGCAAAGCCAGCAGACGTGGTGCTGACAACCAGAGCTGCAACACAAGTGAGAGCACAGTTCAGAGGCATCAACAAGAAATCATTTTTGTACATAACACTAGAGTTATGGCTTTCAAACCCTGAAAGAACTCTTGTGCAGATTAACTTTTTGCTATCTTTATGGTTCACAGTAGCTCCAGGTACTGGATACAATTAATACAAACAGTCTACATAAAGAAATCAAAAATGAGAAGGAGAACTGCCAGAGATGAAATAAGAAACCCAAAAGCAGCAGCACATTAGCAGATGTGGGGATACAACTTGTGTCTCTGTATTCTCTATTTTATGGATTTGCTACAGGACCAAACTGCCCCACACAACATGCACAGGAGAGATATTTGTTCCAGTAACTCACACATCACTGCAAAGTCTAACACAGAAGAAAAACAGTAAGAAAAAATCCCACACTGAGATATATGCTTTATATCAAATTGTAACAGGAATTTAAGCAATGCAGAGTCAAAAAGAGATCTGGGGCATATAGCTACAGTAATTTCACTGCACAATCTCTGTTCCCACTGCTCCTATTTGACATGCCCACTTTGGGCTGAAAGAACAATCACATCATCACAGGGACCCAATGATATTTAATGGCCTCAAAATTTGAATGGGTTCATAAAAATCCATTTCAGTTTTGTTATGCAAAATTGTAACTTTAGTACAGTATTGAAAACCACATCCTTAAAATAAAAATTACCCAAGTTTTAATTCTAATATTGTAATTAGCCAAATAATAGGTCTCAAAACCCTCACTTTTGGCAAGAAATAGTATGACACGACAGATTTCTTATCCTATAAAAGTCAGCACACTTATGGAACATCTTGCCCACGACTTTGAGCCTTACAATCTGAAATTATTAGTTACTGAACGAAAGGTATTTAAAGTATATTCTGATGCAGTTGCACGTTTGAGACCTCAGCTACCTTAACTCAAAGCATCAAAATGTTCTTATCTTCCTGATACCTACAAAGTCTCCTTTTTGTCTGAAGTGAAATGATAAATAAATAACCTTTGCTGACTGAATATACCTGGATTATCTATTAAGCAGCACTACCTTGATGAAAAACTAAATGTCATGGCAGAGACATGCCAGTAAGGATGCACATGCAAAGTGCCCATTTCAAGAACTGTGCCTGCATAAGAACTTTGGAATTTAATCCTGAAAACACAGTGGAGAAAACTTGCTGCTCATGAAAACTTTTCTCTAAGTATTAAAATCCATCGATGGCCAAATATTATTATAATAACATGTATATTACAATAAATATTAATTATTTAGCCTTGTTATGGATTCACAGGCTACTCATACAATACAGTGGATCTATGACAGAACTTTACCCTTCTGAGCAGCTCCGAAAGAACCACGGATTCTGTTGCCTTGCCAGCCAAATGAACATTAAGGTACCGATCATTCTGAAAGACTAGATCTTATTTCTTAAACTAACTAAACTAATTGTGTTAGTTTCCAAACTCTTGAATCCTCCTTAGGAGTGCACAAGAAAACATGAAATGCGTTGGTACAACTGAGAGAGTTAAAAAAATTTACTGAAAATGACAGTGAACCGTGGCATTTGCATTTCCAAGAGTGATTCATTTTTCTTGCATAATAAATCACACGCTCATTTCTAGACAAGAATTTAATTAAAACTTATCTTAGAGAGCACTTTACACCATTTTTTTAGGGGAAAACAATAACTCATTTACTGGAGAAGAAAGGTGGGATGGATTGGCAAACAGTCCGTGCAACATTACCACTACTATGACCCCTAAGAAATTCTAACATTGTACAGTTACAGCATATGTTATCTCACTGAGCCACCCCACAAATCTCACCACTTCCAGGTACAGCTTCAAACCACAACAAGAGCTAATTAAAGTCCCCATTGATTTCTCCAGATTAATTTTACCCAGTCATTTCAGCATGACTTATCAAGATCTCATTTTAAAAGGCTGCAGTACATCCTATCCCATATCCCATTAAAGCAGGTATTTTTTCTTGTTTGGGCAGGGTTTGCATACCAGACATCCCCTGCTTCCCTCATCACCCAGATATTCCAATACAACACATTAGCGGTAAATAGGAAAATGCTCCCTTTGGATTGGGAAGTTTATTTTCTTTAACTGTGGAAGCAATAATTTACTCTTCAGCTTCCCTCATGGAGAAAAAGTATATTTAATTGAGTTCACATCAAGGGAATGAGGTCATTGATTCTGTTTGTTTTTTAATCCCTGTTAGTTTAGCCTGTTAGGGGCCAAATTAACTTCACCTTATTGCATAATAAATGAAATTGATCCTTTCAAGACTTGTTGATGGGAGCTGGCATCATACACGCTCTTCAAAAAGAAGCCAAGATTTAAACATATGATCTCAGCCTAAGCCTTATTTTCAGTCTTTTAAACATTTTTAGCTTTAACAAAAATTAAGAGGGGACATCTGTCTCTCACGTCAATGTAGATGAAAAGGAAAATACTAATGGATTGGTGACAAAGAGTGAATTATAATGTTTCTGGCATAAAAATACAGTCCGAAAGTTTAGTGTGTTCTTTACATTCCTTTTTCACTCCACCACAATGTGCTCTGCCTTTATAAATCCTTTGTATTTATAGCATGTGAACCACTATGCCATATTTTGTTTACCTACTATTAAAAATTGTCAAGCCAAAATAAAAGCATAGAAAGCCTAAGCAAATCAATCCTTCTCTAGACTTCCCTTCTACTCCTGTATTGGTGCTATATCAGTACATAAGGAAGGAGAAAAGCAAATGCATTTTTACTTTTTTTTCAAGAAACAATTTCACTGCTTTACTGCAAATGTTTTTATATAGCCCTTAAAGGAAAGCAGTTTTCCAAAAGCTGAAGAAATATTCCTTCCTCAGTTTTCACACTTCGATTTCTGGAAAGCCAACTGTAGCAGCAGTATTTAGTGCTATCCACCTGACCAACATGTCCTTTGTAAAACCAGGTTTGTTTGGGCACATCAAGGTTTTGATACAGATTATAACCTGCACACCGATAAAGGTCAAGCTCCTGAAGCAAACTTAAATTTGGGACAATGATTTGAAACAAGTCTGCACCAAATCATGCAAAATTCAAGTACCATATTACAAACAGAGCAGATAACCTCTTCTTACCATCAAACAATTTTAAAATACTTTGCTTAAAATGACCTGTAATAATGGGGTTTTTTC
Organism: Dicaeum eximium; assembly: GCA_013396995.1. Lineage (NCBI taxonomy): Eukaryota > Metazoa > Chordata > Aves > Passeriformes > Dicaeidae > Dicaeum > Dicaeum eximium. The sequence continues at coordinate 48,663 of VWZP01006533.1, read as the reverse complement.
ACTTCATTTGTTTTTCTTTTAGCATGGAAAATAATTGCCAGAAAGCTTTAGTTTCTTTGATGAGATAATAGTTACTTGTTTAATAATCACAAAACAAGAACTACTTTGACAAGTATATAAAATATATTTAGAACTATTAATAAAGGTAGACTAGCAATAATCAGAACAATAACAACCAATAAATATTTTTCAAAGTTTCTGCCTATACTGAAGTTACCATTTAAAGAATAAATGCTATTAATCCAGAATCAACTAGGAACATGCAGGAACTCCACTAAAGCAAATGCATTTTTTACTATAGCAGCTGTTACCAAACTTTCAGCCTACAAACACAACACAGGCCCCTTACTTAGTCATTGTTGCGGTTTGGTAAGAGTCAAGAGTCATGATGCAAAACTGTATCTTCATAATCTTCGTGGCACCAATACAAAACAGACAAGAGATGAAGCAGGATGTTCACAATCACATCTTCAATCAGTACCAAATATCTCAGGCTTCTGATTTCAGTTTCAGCACATTTGTCCTAGAGGATCACTATTCCACAGACACAAATCCATACAGAAGCAATACATCCAATAAATTCCAGCTGTTTGCTGGTACGCACAGTAGAATTATTTTCTTATAACAAGACATACGAAAAAAAAACTTTGAGTTTAGTCTTCAAAACTAAAAATGCTCAGGAATTAGCATATTTGTCCACCCATGTTGATCCACTTCTCAGACAGGTGCTATGTAATCAGATTCAAGTAGGTTGGAGAAGATCTCCAAGATCATCAAGTTCAGCCTTTGACTGATCACCACCTTGATCAGACCAGAGCACTGAGTGCCATGTTGTAGTGGTTTTGGTTCGTTAATTCTAGAATTTCTTAATTTGAAATTTACTTGGCCAAACTACTTTTTTGCTGTAAGATAGGATTAGGAGAAGAGCAAAGCAGGCTTAACACTTCAAGAGAGTATAAAGAAAATTTATTAATATTTATTGAAAAGGAAAAAGAAGTAAGAATTAAAAACAAACTCTTGAGTTACTCTTCTTCTTCCCACAACTATTTCTTTCTTATTGTCAATGTAAAGTAACAAAACTTAAAATTCCAGTCAGTCCACCACCCATAAAATAGTTTTTCTTCAACTCTCTCAGGGAGAGAAGTCCTTCTTGTTCATATTATGGAAAACTTCTCCACAAGAGGAAAGAAAATAGTTTTCTTGTGGCTCTCAATGTCTTCACTAGCACCCGCCCAGGGAAACTTGCTCTGTGAGGTTCTTCCTATCTCCACAGCCTTCCCAGAGCTGTGGGTATGGGCTATGTCAACCTTGGGGTTACTGTTTTAATGATGAGCTGTACAAAAGAGCAAAGGTTTTCCTTCTCTTCTCAAAAAAAACCATCTCAGACAACAGAGGTCTTCTTCTCTCCTGGGGGCACAGGATTTCATCGTTTCTTTTCTGTTCAAGCTCTTCTTGGGATCACAGCTACTGTATCAACTGCTCACTTCAACTTGGAGACCNAGCTGCATGATGTCTCAGCTGCGGGAAAATTCCCGAGCTGTCCCCTGGCTGCTCCTGGGAGGGCGGTGGGCCCGGCCCGGGCTGGGGTGAGGGGGGGTTCAACAAGCGGCTAGATGTTCAAAAAGGCCGGCTCCCTCTGGCTCTGCGGCAGCACCTCTCTCATCTTTCCCCCTGCCTTCCTGCCCACCTCCTATGAAGTGGAGGGGTTGGGGGGCAGCTGCTGAACTGCTGGCCAGTGGCCCGGGGAAAGGGGCCCAGCCTTTCCCCCAGGCCTCAACCGAGAAAACTCAGAGAGGTCCTACCTCCCTGCCGGCACCCAGAAACAGAGAAGTTTTCAGGGGTTTTTCCTCGACTTTTAACATGTTTTTTTTTTTTTTTTAGAGGTGTGTCTAATTGTCTGACGTACTTCCGCAAAAACGCTCTTATCTCAAAATATGACACATGTTCAGTCTTTTCTTAAAGACACAGGGTGCTGTACATCACAAAATCATAGAATTACTCAACAGTTTGGGTTGCAAGGGACCATGAAGATCATCTACTTCCAACTGCCTACCATGGTCAGGACATCCACTCTATCCCAGGTTGCTTGAAGGCCCATCAAACTTGCCCTTAAATACTTCAAGGGATGGGACAGCCTGTTCCAATTTAGCTGACTGTCCTCACAGAAAGACCAACATGCTACAGGAACAACAACAAGAAAATGTTCACAAATTCAAGAGCGCTATCTAAAGAAATACTCAGCATTTTTTGTATCACGCTTTCATCATTTTGCCCAAACTAAAAACTGAACTTTGATTTTCCTGTGGTTTTACATATAGCTCATCTGAGTTTTCATCTTTAATCCTTGGAGAAAACATTACTTAAATCTAAACTTGAAGTTAAATTTAAGAAGACGAGACAACCTGAAATTCCTTGTGTGTGTGCGCAGTATAAATCACTAGAAATTCCTCCTATTTCCATACCTTCCCTCATCTCTCTCCTATTTTCAGCTACACATCAAATTCAGGATCAAGTTGAAAACAATGCATTTATAATTATGAAAATCTATCAGACAGATGCATCAGCTTTCCAAGTGTCTGGATGGTAGGATACAGCTGTTCAGAGAGCAGCCAACATAAAACACCACAGGGACGGGAATGGATGGAAACTAAACCCAAAAAGGTAGATTATGTGACATTTAATTAAAAGTTCCCTAATTGTTTTCTGTGGCAAAAGAATATAAACAAAAATCTACTCCTGTTTTTAAGGCAGATCTTCTAATGGCAGAGTCACAAAAGCTGCAGTTTACATGAAGCAGGAGGGTATGGAAAAGCAAAGCTCATTTCCTTTCCAAGGTGAAGTACAGTTCATACTACAAACAAAAAGTCTCTTTCCAGCAGCAGCGGGAAAAAAACAGAGCATAAGGAAGTCCTATTTTGGCATCATGCAGAGTTTGTTTTTTTGTTATTTCATACTCTAAAAAGTATAAATAAAGTGTCTGCCAAAAAAACCACACAGGATATGAGATCTATCAGAACTTCATGGGCAAAAGGAAATGAGTTGTATGACATTTGCAACTTAAAAACTGACCTCAGAAAATTTATTCTTCTTTTTTTAGAGGTGTGTCAAAGAACTACATAAAATCAAAGAAGACCACAGTCTTTACAGAATATGTAATTTCTCTATATGATTACCCAAGTTGTAAAAAATTTTCTTTGCTCTACACATTACATACAGTATTATTCCTGCTTATGTCCTACCCTATCCCATGACCAATAAAGACCAACAATAGAACTCCCCATTTACAAAGTCCTCTTCATCCAACTTACTCTTTTACACTTTCCACTTCCAAAAAATCTGCACAGCAAACACGTAAAGATCACAAGAAAAGAGGGTAAGTTTTTTTCTGTATCTCTCTATACCTCCTCAATAGGTAAAGTTTACCACATTTACCTTTGATCAAGAAGTCTTCCAGGCACAGCAGGGACAAACTAAAATCACAGTCTCCTTCCCAACAGGTTTGCAAGCTGGATTAAAAATTGTATAGCTGTTCAGAAATTAGTAGTCAAGCTCACACCTCAAAAGGCACTGTCATAGAAAACAACAGTCCTGAAGGGAATGAAATTCCTTAACCTTTGCCTTCTATACCCTATTTTAAATCCAGAGTGGTGCTTGCTAGTTAAAAGAGGCTACCAGGAACTGTTGAAGAGTTTTGCACCAACTCCAAGGCCACATAAAAAAGTATCACATGAAATTGTGTTGTTTTGAAAATTATACTCTCGCATCTTGCTGAAGTTGTTGAAACTCCCATTTCGAGGAGCACTAGTAACACTGAGATGTGGTACAAGCACTGAGCTTACCCATCAGCAAACACAAAAAAACCCATTTCAAGTGCTTTAAACAGTAGTCAATTTTCTCTCTCTCTGGTCCCTTAATCATAGCATTGTTAAGTTTTCATTTCTGGATCTAGTGAAATTTTAAAATTTAGTTCTACTTTAACAGCTAGCACAGCATTCAATTTCACGTAACAGACACTTCAATAAAATCACCTCAATGAAAATATGCCAGAAGAGTTAATTGTTCACACAGCACTTCCAAGTTACCCACGGTGAGCCCAACAGAAACAAAGTATTACTAAAACTGAACAGCATGAGGAAGAAATAGGCAAAACCTTCATAATGCAGAAAGAAAGATGAGGTAATAACTGAGGCTCTATGTACCACAAAGTTGCTGCAAATAATCCTGATAATTGCTGAATGTGCTAGTGAGATCTTTATATAACCTGAGTTTGAAATTTCCAAGTCTAGTATGTTAAAGTGACATTGTAAAATATCAAATTACATGTTTTCATCTCATCAAACTCTTTACCCGCACAAAATAAATGCCCTCGGGCTTTCTAAAGACAATGAGGAAGAAAATTTGGGTGTGCAAACAAGATCAGTTATGCCAAATCCAAAACACAACATTTATCAGTAACACATATGAAAATGGAAATTACCATTATACACTCTATGTGGTCAGCAAGATTTTTCCGCAGAAAAACAAACAATAAAAACTTATACATTGCAAGACAAGAAAACTTTTAAAAGTAAACTCAATTCAGGGCTTTCATTATAACAAATTTTTATGGCAAAGAACAGTCTTGTTATCAGGAGTTCACTTGACTGACTGGAGAGCACCCACACCAGGCCTTAGGAAATTATGTTTCTGTTCTTGGACTTCATATCATAGACAAGCTGTAAGGCTTGGGTCAGATCATTAGACCCTTCTTAGAAATAAAAGCATAAATAGCACTACCTATTGGCAAAGGGGTAATTTACAGTTGTTCCTATTGGCAAAGAAGCAAGTTGTAGTCATTAAGTATTACTACTTGAACAGGACAAAATATAGTTAAGGCTGCAAGGCAATTGCTTAACAAACTGGTTCAAAAAGACAACACTATCACTGACTGAAAAGTAAATCAGGTCTTCTTTTGTAAAATTCAATTGGTCAGTCTCAAACATTTTCCTTTCTAATATAGGAAACTACTTGGATTATCTTATGTTGGGACTTCTAATTTCACAGTGCTAATTTCACAACCAGCTAATTTCACAACCAGCAGTACTACAGTGAAACGTATGTAAATAAGACAGAACACCTGTAAACTTAAGCAAGACAACTTCAAATACTGAACACATTATTTGTAAATTCACTTCCTTACCCAGTTTCACTGTAGTCTGTCTACTAACCCTTGCTTATTTCCCAGAAACTAGCTGACAACAGGATGCAAGCTCCTCTCATTGTTTTAAACGAATTTAATGGGAAAACTATTAAATGCTTCCATAAAACAATTTTCCTAGCACATACTTGATGAAATTGTCCAACTTAGCATCAGTAAAGTGGGAATTATCACATGTAAACCTAAATCATACCAGTAACATCTTAAAGAATTCTGCTATCAAGCAGAATGCAGAGAAATGAGAAAAAATAACCAGTAATACCTGTAAGCTTGATTTTGGACAAGCGTGCCAAAATTCCTGGCAGATCATCCAGCCGTAGCTTCATTTCTTTCCATTGTCTGTCTTCTCTGGATTCGGCTCCCACTGGTATGACTGAGTCTTCCGTTTCTGCAGCTGATTTAATTTCTCTCAACTCATTTCTGCTTGATGTCTCAGACCATGACTGATGAACAGGTGAAACTGGGCTAATTTTGTGTACAACCTTTTTTTCCTGATCCAATTGTTGAAGCTCATGAAAAGGAGACACAATTGAATCGGACTTGGGTTTGGCTTGTTGGCTGAGGTCTTTGTTGCACTGTGTTACATACTAAATACAATGAGAAATGTTAAAACAAATAAATAAAGATATTTCTGTCCATTTCACTTTATTAACACCAACAATATTATTGCTATTTTATTCTTGTTAGGAGAATTACTGCCATGACACTATTAAGTTAGTCTGAATTTCGGACACTTATTTCACACACGGAAAGGCTTCAGAAGTTGGCTTACATATTACAAAAGTAGCTTTACAACTCACAGCTGAATCAATGTTTATGTAAGCTTGGAGAATTGCATTTGAATGTTTAATTCCTCCCCACAGCTAAAACAGCAAAGTCTTAGTTCATATTCAAAACCATCAGGTAATACAACCTTATTTGCAATTAATTCCACAGAATAATAAAGGTTGGAATGACCTCCAAGGTCATTGAGCCCAACCTTTGATCAAACAAAATTCACCTTTAAACAGAGAAATACACAAATGCCCATACAACTTCAGTTTCCAAATATAAGTACTAAACTTCTTCATATTTAAGAAATGAAAAAAATAAAAATATGCCAAAAATACAATCTAGCACCTATGATATAAAATCATCTCCCACGTTAGTCTATTATTATTTATGCCAAGCTTTTTTGTTAATTATTTAGACAACAAATTTCAAAAGAACATATACTGAACAACAGAATAGGAGAGAGTTGTTTGCTCTCTTTTAGAGCTCACAGAATAAACACAGAATAAGAAAAAGAGCATATAGATTCTCTTCTCATATTTTCTTCCCCCAAATATTCTATATATTTCAAGCTCCAGAAGCATAGAAAGACAGAACTTTCAACCAATTCTGACTTCAAGTACACAGTAATAATTACAAATAGGAAGAGTGGTCTGCAACTCTGAATGAGCGATGTGAATACAGTTCAAATCAGCAGCACAATTAAAAAAAATTACTACCATCCACTTACATATGATACAACTGGTCAAAGAAGAAGATGTAATTTCAAGGGTTTAAATGATAATTACAGCTCTTTTAATACCTAAAACGAACAGCACACTGTAAATGTAACCTACTAATTTAATGAGCTCAAGAATTTTGACTCAAATAAACTGATTAACTCAGAACCCTCACCTCTCAAAAGCAAGTTCCATCCACCACTTGTATGATTGTTAGCCAAGATGGGACTTTAATAGCATTTTTATAAATAATGATTTAAGAATAATTTTATGTCATGTTTCTCAACAGGAGAGGAGTGTCCTATTTCAAAGGCACAGAAGCCTCCTGTCAAGCAGAGGAGACTTTGCAGCACAAGGCACTGTCCTTGCTACAAAAAGTTTCCTCCAGCCTCAGACGTTTTAGGATACCAAGTGCTGTAATTCTGATTTAGTGAAAAATGGAGATGCTTAAAATTGCCTGAGTTTGGCTGATAAGAAAAACATTGCATTTATCAACTAATCTCCATTTTGACTTATCACATGGGATGAACGAAAAACATGGGATAAATACACTCCATGACTTACCATTCGTTTGAGAAAGTTAAAGTACTGAAAGGTAATCAACCTGTTGTTGGCCACATGGTAAAGGTGCACAAACCGGTATGGTATCTGCCGTATGCCAGTGTTCCTCAGACGCCAAACAAATAATCCTGTTTAAAGGAAAACAAGAAAAAAGGTAACAGTAGATTCCAGTTTCTTCTCTGCCACTGAGTTTGCTTCTAATTAAGACTACAGTGCCTGTTGTCAGCTGTGACACAGGACACCCCAACAAATGGGAACCCGGGTCAGGTAAGGGAAAATGTTTGCTGCTCCAGGTGAAAGACCTGACAGTGCAAAATTCTGGAATCAATAAAGATGGAAAATACCTTTAAGATCAAGTCTGAATATTAACCCAGCACTACCAGGTCCACCACTGAACCATATTCCTAAGTACTACATTCACTTCTTTTTTGAACCCTTACAAGGATGGTGACTCTATCACTGCCCTGGGCAGCTTGTGGCCAGTACCTGACCACCCCTTCAAAGAAGAAATTTTGCCTAATATCCAACATAAATGTCCCCTGCACAACTTGTGGCCACTTCCTCTTATCCTGTCCCTTGCTCCCTGGGAGCAGAGCCTGATCCCCACCTGGCTGCACCCTCCTCTTAGGGAATTGGGGAGAATGGGAAGTTCCCCTGAGCCTCCTTTTCTTCAGGCTGAGACCCTCCCCCAGTTCCCTCAGCTGCTTCTGGTGCTCCAGACCCTTCCCCAGCTCCGTTCCTTTCCCTGGACAAATTCCAACCCCTTCTTTTCTTTCTCATCCCGAGGGGCCCAAAACTGAACTGTAAGCATGTCCCAATAATTTTGGGTGTTTCTTCCAAATTCCTGAGCACCAGTAAGACGCATTTTCACAGAACATTCTGAGCTGGAAAAGACACACAAAGATCATCGAATCCAATTGCTGGCCCTTCACAGTACATCCCAACAATCCCACCCTGACCTTGAAAAGGTTGTCCAAACGCTGCTTGAGCTCAGGCAGGCTTGGTGATGGAGTATCGTAAAATATAGTAATGTCCCACTACTATATACACTATCGACGGGATTATCTTGCCAAAGCAGCACTGAGAGGAAGCATCTGCCATAGGACAGCACCGAAGTCAAACACGTGTGGAGGACACACAAGGCAGTGTAGCACACGGGGACGCCCCGCACACGGGGACACGCAAGCGCATGGCATTGCAAGCCCCGGGGACCGCTCCACAGAGCAGCCCCGGGCCGCCCTGGCTCTGCCCGCACACCGGCCCTCTCGCCCTACGGCTCCGCGGTACCTGCGAGCGCCCGGGGCGGGCGGCAGCGGCGGGCGGCGCTCATGGCCGCGGCTGCTGCGCCGCTTTCCCGTCACCGCCTGGGCGCCGCCATCTTCCCGCCGCGACCTCCAAACGCTTTCCGGGTCGGCGCCGCCGCGGAGGCGGAGCGGGCGTTCCGAGGTTGTCCCGAGCAGAGGGGCGGTCGCGTCGAGACTATGTGGAGCTCTGGTAGGGATCCGGTGAGGGCCGGTGAGAGTTTTTTTGTACCGAAGTTTGAAATTCCCCGGGCCAATATATAAAAGCGGCGTGGAAAGAGTCAAAAGGCTTTTCGCCTCTCTACCACTACAAAATAAACTACCGAAAATAACAATCACAGAATCGTTTGGGTTGGAAGGGACCTCTGGAGTTCACCCGGTCCAACTCCCCCTGCCAAGGCAGGGATCACCCAGAGCAGGTGACACAGGAACACATCCAGGTGGGATTGGAATGTCTCCAGAGAGGGACACTCCACGCCCTCCCTGGGCAGCTGTTCCAAGGGCTCTGGCCGCCCTCCATGGAAAGAAGTTCTTCATGTTGAGGTGGAATTTCATGTGTTTTGGTTCATGGCTATTGCTCCTTGTCCTGTCACTGGGCACCACTGAGAAGAGTCTGGCACCATCCTCTTGGCATCCTTGGAGCTATTTATATGCATTAATGAGATCCCCCCTCAGATCCACCAAACTAAACAAGCTCAGCTCCCATAGTCTCTCCTCATGTGGAGATACTCCAGACCCTTCATCATCTTTGCGGCCTCCACTGGACCCTCTCCAGTAGTTTGTCTTTCTTCTACTGAGGAGCCCAGAACTGGACACAACACTTTAGATAATGTGGAAGAAAACTTGGTCGTACAAACAAGGTCAGTTGTACAAGTCCAAAACATGAGATGTATCATTAACACTGAGATGAAAATGTAAATGACCATTATACACTCTATGTGGTCAGCACATCTTTTCCATGGAGAAACAAGCAATGAAACAAAAAGTTTCAAAACTGAATTAAGGACTTTTTATTATAAAAAGTTGTTATGGGAAAGAGCGACAGTTCCTGAGGGGAGATTTGGTGAGACTGTTCCTGCAGAACAAGTGCCAGAGCAGTTTCCTGCCCAGTGAACCAGCCAGTGACCCTGAGTGAAGAACTGGTGTGTCATTTTTGGGGTACAGGGACAGGGGACAGTGTTCAAGTGGGAGCTGGGGCCAGATGGGAGACCTCGGTCACCTTTCCCATGAGGAAGTGCCCAGAGCCCTGTCTGGAGCATCCTCACGGCCTCTGGCAGGCACTGGGGCTGTTCCCTCTGCTGTATCCCCAGACTCATCCCCAGGAAACAGTTGTGGCCAGGATGTGGTGTCTGGCACAGCAAGAGGGTGACTGGGAGTGCATTGGGGCATTGCAAAATCCTTGTAAAACAGCCAAGGGAGGGCTAATAAAAAATGAATCCATTCTGTAATTCTGTGGATTCTCATTCCCAAAAGAACCTGATCTTTAAAGAGCCAAATGCTTGGTAAAAAAAAATTAAAATAAACTAAAAAATTTAAAATCTGTGTTTAGTTTCTAAAGTCATTTTTGAAACTGAAAGTTTGGTTTCTATACTCCTTGGGTAAAAATATGCATTTCAGGGGGTCACATTGAAGAGCTGTTGCAGCTGTCACCTCATCCTGCCCTCATACTGACAGAAACAGGGCAAGGAGACTTTTCCTTTTGAAAAGCCTTTATTGAATCAGCCTTGGGGTGGGGGCTCAAGGGGCTACGCATGCCGCCACTGCTCCCGACAGTTGTCGAGGAGGAGGATGCACGCAGATCTGTCCACAAAGCCAGAGCAGGGGCTTCCACCTTCAGAAGCGTGGATGGGAATGTGATATGACTCTAATGTCTAGGGGTGTCATCCCTCTCAAGTTCTGTTGAAGTCATGGTGACAGACCCAGAACTAGCCCTGGGTGGGTTTCCGCAGTTCCTGAAGCTTTGCCCATGCTGGGGTGTCTTCCTTTTCAAGTTCTGTTGCTGGCTCGTTGACCTTTGGGGGTCTCGGGATCCGAGATTAGTAGGTGCTTATTAATATGCAGATGCGCAAGTCCTTATTGGTGCGACAGATGCCTCTTGGGGAGCAGTGGCAGGTTTATGCAACAGAAGGTGGGGGCTAGGATACAAACAACGGGGAAAGGGAAGGGGTAAACTGTATTCAACAAGAACAAATGAACGAGAACAGATACATTAACTGGGAATGGGAACCACCAAATACTGGAACAGGTAAGTGATAACCTTGGAACTAGACCAGTTAACTGATTTTTATTTTCTCTATATTCATATCAATACATGTTCTAGGGGTGGCTGGATCCTTTGCTACGGTGATTCAGCTTGCTAACCTGAAAGGGAGAAATTGCTAGTTTTTCTGGTTATACTGTTTGAACTGGCCCTGCACAGGCACTGTTGTAAAGGCTGAAAAGCTAAAGCAGGGCACAGAGGAAGGACTTTGGACCAGAGTCTGAACAAAAAGGGAAGGGAATGGTTAGGACTGCTCTAGCTGCAAGGCCTAATTGCACCCCCAGGCATCTTTAAAATGTTTTCTCATAGAGTTTAAGTTCAGAAGATGTAGGCTATAAGTCACTTAAATGCTTTTGAAAGTCATTCTCAATATTTTTTCATAGAAATATTCCTTAGAACCATCTTTCTCACAGGCTTTCATTTCTTTATAGCGGTTAAATTCATGCAAAAGTCATCTTAAATCATTATTAGGAAGACAAAATGAAAATACTCACTCTAATTCACTGAGAATATCCTACTTCAAAGCATTTGTTACCTTCTATTTTAGGAGCTGGGGAGAAATTAGGACTTCACATTTCTTACAGTTAATATCCGGTTTTACTCTGAGTTCTCATCTCCGAGCATATATCACTTCACAGTTCCTGTTTGCATCTCTACTTTCTGCCCTTTTTCCTGCCCTCAAATTTACACCTGCAAAAATGAAACAAACATCATGCCACAAACACACACAATGGTTACATACAGGGCCGGAATGCTTGGTTGGTTTTAGGGCACTTTGGGTCAGAGAGCAAAAGGTTGAGGTAGTCGAGTGTTCAGTGTCAGGGCTGAGATTTAAGGTTTAGTGATTTTCATTGCCTTTCACTTGGGTGGTAAATCGCACCCCTGCAGAGAGGGGATATAACACTACTTTTCTAATTAAAGAGAATGTTATCCATGGACAGTGAGACAGAGCAATACCTCCTTGAGAAACAATAATGAGGATTTAGGGCACACAAAATGTCACATACACATTTGGGTTGAACCACTAAAACTAATCCTAGAGAGAAGATAAATAGTCTTAGGATTTTTAATGAATGCAAGTATCCAAATGTCAGAGTTGTATTTGAGCGCAAAAGGGCTCCAGAGGCTTTGGATCTCATTACTGAAGGTTTGGCTTTGCACAGCGCTGATTCCAGAGGAGCTGGCCCCACAAAATACTCTAGAAAGCACCTGGAACTATGGAGTACAGAACGGGAGCATGGACCTTCCAGGGAGCTCCCAGCACCCTCCCCACTCAGCTCCCACCATCTAGCTCATAAAAGCCCAGTGTTGGGAAGGATGATGAAGGAAGGCTTTGTAGAGATAGTTTACTGGTGAAAGATTTTAAAAATAAAGAGATAGAACTAAAAGCAAAACTTGAGCTATAGAATGCGAAGCAGGAAGACAGTAATTAAGTTATCTAAAGGCCAGGCTCCTAATAATTAAACAATACAGCTCCTCAGACAAAGAGATAAGGGGTTGGGCCCTGCCAGGTGATAGAGAAAAAAAGTAGGTTTGCCAGGTTTTTAGTATGCTAATATAATAATTCCCATAGGCTACATGTAAATTTTGTAGGTTTTGTACCCTGTACTAGTTAGTTCAAGTTAACTAGAATATTCAGCATAGAAGGGGATAAATGAGATTGTAACAAGAAGTTCACTCTCTCTTAAACCACGCTTCAGCTGGAGCTGGTCAGGCTGGCTGTCCCCACGAACAGTAAACCACATGTCCAAAGAGCATCCCTTTCTCCGGAAGTCTCTCGCCGCACCCCAGATAGATGCCAAACTTTTCTAATAGCCCAGTACCTCTGTCACAGGACTAGGGGGAGGGTTGCCATTTCATTTTTTGTCATGGGGCTCCAAGGTCACCATTGTGGGTCGGAACAATTCCTGAAGCATCTCTAAAATTCTGCTAGTTGCCAAGATGGGCAGTTGCTCGGCATATGCAATGCTGCCCTTGGTTATAAACTTTGCACCTACAGGTTTGTTCTCAGGGTGATGCAAGGGGCATTTAACCACACAACTGCCATTAATGTTAATTATAGAACACATATTAATAGCTTTATATGATTCTTTTCCCTATTAGCACTATCATCAATCTGATTGGTGGGGTTTAAATAGATCTCAGCAGCAGAATGCAATGGTTTGATACACAAAAAGACAAATTTGTGGAGATGGCAAACTATTATTATACTTTAATGTCAACATCTCACACATAACACCAACAAGGCTTCTTGTAAGATTAATTTGTTGTCAGAAAATGATATAAAGACCTACTGTAACAATATATTTTTCGTACTTCACAGAATGTGGCATTGATGTTAGAGCTCCACAGAGACTTGATGTACTTTCAGATAGGGAACTCTGAAAGCCAATGCAAAATAAATAGGATGGCATCCTGCTGTTATTGTGGTTACCTTTGCAGATAATTTCAAAACTGGTGTCTGGTGTTTTGTTCAGTAATCCACCACGGGGGGAGCTGGAGCTTAGAGCAATTAGTTGGTGAAGCCCAACTCTATTTGATTTTGGGGGCCCAGGATGTAAAGTAAGAAATATTGTCCAAAGTGAAGGGCACTAGGACATATCACAAACACACAAATAACAGATAGAAAGAGCTAAGGAAGTACTAAAGGCCAGGCCAAACTCTAAGGATAGAAAGTTGATTGACTGCTTAAGGAATCTAGATTGAGCCAATGATCTCTGCTTGACACCTCAGTTACACCCTTCCTGAGATCTTGAGTCAGGGCTTGTCGCAGCTTCTGTTGCTGAGAGACTTCTAGTGAGCCTGATAATCAGTTAAGTGGTTCTTTGAGTCACTTGTACTGCCATGGATTTGGGGTTTTTGGGGACTTTCTACAATTCAGCATTGTCATGCACTGATGCTTTTACATCAATGCAACATTGAAGCATAGGAAGTACCCAAGGCCAGGTTGGACGGAGCCTGGAGCAATCTGGTCTAGTGGAAGGTGTCTCTGCCCATGGCAGGGGATGAAATGAGATGAGCTTCAAAGTCCCTTCCAACCCAAACCATTGTGTGATTCTGTGCGTTGTATAAAGTTTGGTCTTCAATAAAGAAATCTCACAACCAGGAGCAAAGGCTACTGACACCAATGAAGAGCTTGAAACATGCCACTCCCATATTATTAAATACTTGCCCTCAGCAAATAAGTCTGCATGGAAATTAACAGGTAAAAAATAAAATATCAAAAAAACATCAAAACCCTCAAACCTTCCCACCATCCCGATTCCAGTGTTTTGGAGTAAAAGCTTCCAAGAACAAGTGAAGTAGTACTTCTGGTAGATCAGGGCTCAGTCGCTGTTCTGAAGTGGTATGCCAGACTGATTTTGTTCCCAAAGTAGAGTTCAAATATACCATAGGAAACCAGCAGAAGCTAAAAATTGCTGCCTCTTTTGAGCTGTCCGAGGTGGCCTTCTGCTGGCCCTGGGGGATGTAATTTTTTGGCAAGTCCTGTGTTTCTTGTTTGCCACCTGCAATGGACTATGAGCTATTATCACTCATTTCAAGTGAAAAACTTCCAGCCTTTCCTTAGATAAAGCTTTGCTGAGTAAATTAAGCTGCGATCAGATTTGGAATTGATGTCAAATCTGGTACAACGTTGGTGATGGGAAGTAAACAGCAGCGTGGCTGGGGACAAACCCTACTGAAGACAGTGTGAGGGAAATAACTCTTAATAAATGGCAAAACCTTCCTTATGGCAGCAGCAACCAGCCACACAGATCCAGCAAGGAGCTACCTGACCCACTACAATGCCCCGTCACATCAGACAGCCCTTTTTAACTCACCGTTACATTGCTGCTTTTGACAAGAAAGGATACCTTTTATCCCTAAAGTTCTCCACCAAAGTCAACAATATTTCCAGAAGCCTTTTTCCATTAAAATTACTTTCTGAAGAAAAGGACCTGTGTCTTCTTCAGCTGAGAATTACTGCCTGAGTACCTCCAGAACCCCTTTCTGATTTTTTTTTTTATGCCTTCTTTCGGAGGTCTTTCTTTTCCTGGAAAATCTATGTGAAGTTCCCAAGCTGCTTAGGACTCAGAAGATCTAATAAAAATAAGATTTATTAAGAGAAGAGAGAGGAAATCAGATTAAAACTGAAGAAACAGCTTGCATAACTGATCTCCTATATTCAGCAACTGCTCAGGAAGTGCTCAGTACACACACATTAAGTATTTTGGGGAAGTGCTTTTCAGCCTGAAATAATTTCCTGCAATAATTTCTTTACACCTACCTCACCGGTAAGCACAGCCTTTCCAAATGGGAGATGGGAGGGGAAGACTGGTTTACCTCCTGCTTCTAGATGTAAAACCAGACAAGTCCTCATGGGAGAAGAGTGGGAAACTCCAGTGTTTCTCTTCGCTGTGAAGGGAGGAATGTTTTCTGTTTTCTGATTTTTGAGAGAATCAATTTAGTTTCTGATGAAAAAAATGTCACATAAGAGAAACAGACCAGAGTTTGTAATAGGAGGTACAGCACAGACCCCTCAGCCCTACTGCTCTTAGCAGCAGTCTGTGTCCTTCCCCTGCATCTTACAGCCTGGGATGCTACATGGGCAAAGTAAATGAATGCCTTGCTTGTGTTTCCAGTCACAAAATACATCCAAGACATGGCAAGTTCCTTTTTTTTAGAGAAATACCATATGTGCCCTATTGACTGCAAGCTCTACAAGCGGTTTCTGGCCTGCAGGCTGCAGATCCAAGCCCCTAAGCAAGCTCATTCCAGGAGAAGGCTGTCATGGTCAGGATAAGTCATCTGCCTGCAGATTGTTCCCACCAGTTCCTCAGGAAAGGGAGATCTTGGAGAAAGGATAACATTTATGAACATATCAAAATTATTCATAATAAGCTTTTAAAAATAGCAAGAGATGAAAAAGCCTACAGAGAAGCTATTTTGAGATCCTCAGTAATTCAGAACAGTTTTTAAAAGTGAAGTTTTAGCTATCACAGATCTGTCCCTGCACCTCTGCAGATAACAATGTAGGCTGTTCTGATTAGGGTGAGAGCTCCCTTCCACCTAGGGCTCTCTATTTCGTTCTGGCAGCTATCACATCGACATTGAGACAAACTCAATGTAACTCACACACCCCCTCTTCTCCTGAACACTCCCAAAGAGACAAGCCTTAGCATACATCAAACTCAGCTTTATTTTTCCTGAGCTGGCTCCACTCAGTGCTGCCATATTCCAAGGATTAATTTTGGCAAACAACGGTAGTTGGTCAAGTACAGCATGTGCCCCCCCAGGAAGTTTTCATAGTCTGTCAGGCATTTGTTAACACACTGCCCCATTCAGGTTTTGATGAATTTGTGGTACATTGGAGATGAGCCAGAGGCTGAGCCGGGAACAATATTTATTTATATCTATGCACAATATTTAATGTCTGCCCAAATCATGCACTTTCCCTAATTCACAGGGAAAAACATTTCAAAACATTTGCAGTTCTCTCAACTGATTAGCATCAGCTTTGCTTGGCCTGACCTAGCGGAAAGAAACGCAAGACAGTAAATGCAGCTGAATGCTTTAATTCACTGATCAAGATTGACATTTCTTCCCTGCCTGGTCTACCAGTCCATAATTTAAATATTCTTATAAGGTGTAAAATGCTGTGGTTTGTGCCATGACAAGCAATATGCAATGTCCAGGCCTTGTTCTGTTAAAGGGGTCTCACTAAATCCCCATCTGAACAAGGGGATGGTAGTTTTGTGGGCCACTGAAACAAAGCAAGAGCCTGCAAAATTGCTTCTTGAGAGCTGTTTTCTCAAAGTGATTCACTATCCACATTCTGGAAGGAGAGACCTGGTGGGCTCTACCTCATCAGTGTGAAGAATCACAAAGTTTTCATTGTATTGGTTTCCAGCCTATGTGCTGAGCAGCATGAAACATGAAACACAATGTCTGGGCTGAAAAGTGTACAGTGGTATAGGAAGCTACTATATCAGTTCCTTCAAAGTGTAAAAGGGAGGAAAAAGAAGATGGAAAAGAAAAAAAAATATATTCAGAGGTTTGTTCATCATTTGGAGAAAAATGGAGCCTGGATGCAACCAGGTTTAGGGTCCATTAAAATTAGAAAGAGACAAGCCTGCTGAAAACAACTGAATTTGTGTGTGAGCACAACATGATGTGATATCTGTCGATGTGGAGGGATTGGTGATTGTGCAATAGAAAAACTGACAGATAGCAGATAGCACATTTTTCTCAGAGCTCTGAGTTCAGTATGATCAGCCTGGTCACACAGAGAGGGAAATTAAGCTCAGATGCACCCAAAATACTATGAAGAACCCACAGTGCTCTGCCCATTAGACCATTTCCCATATGTATAATTACCCTGGTTTTAAGAACTAATAATCACTGAGTTGCCCTATCTGAACCTCTGAGAAAGAGACAGGAAAGGGAGAGCCACACTTCGCAGTGGGCAATCACACAGGTCAGAGGTGGAACAACAAAGATAAAGGTTTTTATAAAGGAAAAACTATTTTCCACTTATTTGTATTGAATACAAAGACTGAGTGAAACCAGTCTGGCCATCACCACTTATTAACCAGTCCTGCGTCATGTTGTCAAGGTACTCTTTGTTTTCGAAACAGGCCAATGTGACTTATTTATATGTGATAGTGGCCCGGGTCTTTTTGGTTCACATATTCACCTTCAGGAAACCTTTGTAATTTTCCATACCATCCAAAAAGTTTGTCTTTGGCCTTTACCAACCAATTCTTTTCTATTTCTGCAAAAATAAGTCGAGTTTAAGCCTGATTTTGTTACATGGAGAAACTTGAAGGAGTTGCATCATTAACATTAGTAACTTTAGCAATCTGATCTGAATTAGGCTACTGCATAACTTAGATCCCTTAAGGCACCTTCATTACTACAGCATTAAGGAAGCTTTTTGGGTTTTTAAAATCCTCATAAATGTTCTTTTAAAACTACTCTATAAATTCAGCTTTTTATCATAAACTTTCCCTTCCTAAATAATAAAAAACAACCCTCTAAGCTTATTTCAGTCTATTTCATGACAGTGTTTTAAAATAGGTTTCAGTACTCATGAAATACCCTGCAAATCCAAGTCTGGTGTCTGTGGGCTGTGTCACAGAGGGAATGTTCTGACTTTGGCATGGGCTTTTTTTATTCTTACTATATATTAGCTGGATTAAGCTTGCTAGGCAAGATCAAGATCATATGGAAGTTAGGTGCTCTATAAATGCAGTGTAAGATGCAGTCCAGGCTACAGATAAGTAAAATCAAGCAGATAAAACCAAGGGAAGAGGGAAGAGCTGTCTGCCCCTTTACAGATGGGGAGCAAGGGCACAGAGAAAGGACTCTTCACACTAAATGACTTCAGTCACGAAACACAGGAGCCCAAGCACAGAAGACAGGTTTCCTCCCGCTTAGTGAGGATTTTCCAGAGGCTGCTCACATCAGTCAGAGGTTGGGAGTCACCATTAATTTAATCTTTCTCCATACTTATTGATAGAATTAATACTACTATTTATTTACTTTCTCACCTTTTGTGTCCCCATTTCTAGAAACTTTCCTGATGCCTCCAAGAGCAGTCACTCATCTGGCTGCCCTTGCCATCTCCGTGAAAACCTCCCATCCTTGGCAAGGCATGTATTTGCTTCAGCATCCATTCCTTCTTCTTGCCAGAAAACTTTGCGCTATTTCCAACTTCCTCACCATCTCTTTTTTTTTTTTTTTTTTTTTTTTTTTTTTTTCCTTTTTTTTTTTTTTTGCTGCTCCTTAGTTATTGTATTTTCCTCTTTCCACATAAAAATTTCTCTAAGGATGTAAATGGAATGGCTACTGGAAGTGTAGCCCCTTCCCCTTTGGGCTAGCAGATAGCAGCTCTGCATCTGTCCTACTTTCTTCTGAACCATCACTCACCTTTGTTTTGAAATGTTTATCCTTCCCAGCGCACAGTGTTTACCAAAATCCCCAAACCACCTGTCTGAAATCTAATTCTCCTACACCTCTATCACAGAACCACAACCTTTGCAGTCATTTAGTATTAATTAGCTGTCCTGTAATTTAGTTCAGTCCATATGGACCTCACGATGGCCCAGATCTGATGCGCATGGCACAGACATAGCAGGAGACAATCCCCATCCCAAAGCATTTACTGCTATAGATGAGCCAAAAGGGAAATATCTTTTTCCCAATATACCAAGGTAAAGCAAGAAAGGGTTTGTGGGGAATTAAAAATCACTTCTAATGACGGACCTCCTGTTATTTTAAAATTATTCTGGTGGCTGGAAAGGTGTTTGTTTCTCTGGGTCTTGTGTTGGGTGTTGAATGAAGGCTCCTTGACTCCAGTATCAGAAGGCTTATATGATTTATTAGAATGACTCCATTATTCAGAAGGTTTTAGGGCTAAGTTGCCCATGTTCAGAGTTACATGTTTCCTCCACCATGTCAGAGCAAGACTCTCCAATTGCTTACAAAGTCAGAGAGATTACAACCTCTACATCATTGGCTAGAAAGAGAAAACTACATCTCCTATATCAGGAGACAGAGCAAAGGAATGCATCTGTTGTCCTTGAGTCCACACACAGACACAGGTTTGTTTTTACAGAAATCTGCAGAGAAGTCAGCTTTCCCATGGAAGGAAAAATGTCCAGCAAGTTTCCATATAAGAAACTTATAAAATGGCTGTGACAACCTCCCACACAGAGCTGAGTTCATGGCATTGCCTTTGTTAATCCTCCTTAGGTCAGTGGCCCGGGTCACTGGCAGAGGGACTGGCAGAGCCCTTCGGCCCACTTGCAGATATGGCATGTCACAAGCTGTGTCTGCTCCCCCTCTGCCAGCCCTGGTGGCAGGTCCAGCCTTTTGTTTCTGCTTTGTGAATGTCCGAACTGCCAAGAAAGTTTCAGTTTGGTAAAGCTTTGGATTCCTCTTCTGGATCCACTCCTCATCCTGTTCAATTATTTTGTCTCTTCCTAAAGAAATGGCCTTTCAGTGTGATGACCTTCTATTCGACCAAGGTGTGTGCAGGTACACAGTTTGGGGCAATTGGGAGTGGGGCTGAGCCTTGTCCCTAATGGGCTGCAGCTGTGAAAAGCAGGTGAACAGTATTGAAAGCAATGAGACACGGAGTGCCGAAGCGTACCGACCAATCACCGAAGGGAGCAGAAGGCACACAGGTGCAGTGCATGAACCATGAGTGATATAAAAGGTTGGGCTACAGAACAGGATGGGCCAATGCTTGCAGCCTTGGGTAGTGATATGATGTTACTCTGTATGGTTTGAAGCTTTCTAAAATTATATGGTGAGATTGTGTATTGTGGCTGTCTCAACTGTGACATATGCTGTGACAGGTCTTGTAGCTACTCAGAAATCCCAGTAGCAAACTGATAGTTGCTGAATTTCTCTTTACTGTGCAAAGATCTCTTGCAGCCAGAGTCAGAGAGTATTAGTACCTGCTCCAGAACCAACAGCATGTTGTTTCTTAGCTGAGTTAAAATGGGTTCAAACATGTAAGTGTGTGACCAGATGGCTGGATAGAAGCACACACTTGCTATAGGAAATTAAATATTTTCTTTGAGGGGCAGCAACTACTCATTTAACAAAATAATGCTATGATATTTTTGAATAGGAACAGGAACAAAGAATGGTAAATAATGGTTCACTACCTCCCAGCAATAGGGCAGTGCCTCTGCAGCACTGACAGTCTCGCACAGCACATCCCTACATGAATGCCCATGGCTAGGAGCCAGCACTGGGAGACAGTGACTGTGTGCAATATCTAATTTCTTCAATGTCTTTGTCAGTGAGAATTTTCTATGGTGGTGCTTCTATGGGAGATAGATAAAGGGTCCCACCTCCTAGCTGGAAAACTCTTGTGGTGCGTGGCAGAGAGGGACTACTCCCTGCTTCCCCACTGTAGAGTGGGCTGGCATGAAGATGGCTCCCACTTCTATAACAAAGTGTTAGAAAAACTTCCATTGCAGCCCAATATAAAAGAGATACTAATTCAGAAGTCTCAGAAAGTGCTCCTTGCTGGCATTTCTAGGAACATGCAAATCCCTGATGTGGGGAGATCTGTTTCTCTGAGGTCCTCGTGTACAAGGAGGATTCATGTCCCCTTGGATGAGCATGAGCAACTAATAGAGGCATAAAATGCCAGTGAATTTAGGCTGGGCCTGATCTCCATAATGTAAATTAGAAGATACTTTTGCTGAGGTCAGTAGACTGCAGTGGGGAAAAGCCACCAGTGTGAAGCCCATCACAGTCATTTCCACAGGGATGAGAAGGTGTATGAAAGATTTCCTTGCAAATAGACCCTGTAGCTCCTTAGGGTTGATGGATCCGTTTATACCTGCATAAGGAAGATAAAGTAAAACAGCACCAACCCCAAGTGGTAACCTGATATACTCTGCGTAGAGTCAGTGTCACAAAAAAAATTCATGAAATCTGGCTGGAGCCATTTATCAATGGTTTATTGCATTGTTGACGTTAAACTGAAGCTGGATAAAAACAGGGAACTCCAGAGTTCATGTCAATGCACATCAAGAACTGGGTGATATTTGAACTTCCTGAGCTCCTTTGATGTCCTTTTGTTGTTCAACTTGCAAATTAGGCTGTGAGTTTGGGAGCCTGACTGTAGATACGCATTTTTTAAATGACTGATCTGAATTTCTAACAGAAAAAAAGAAATCGCCTCCCCTGGAAAACAGCCATTCCAAAACAATTTCTCCTAAAATTCTCACTAGGGGTCCACAGCAAAGGAGAAGCAGGGGGAGAGAAACAAGATGAATTAATGCTCTTTTAAAGAACTTCTTATAACTGATTTCTAGTGAGGAATGGCCAGTCTTGTTAATATGCAATTGGATCATCTACAAGTGCTGGGATGACTGATGAATGGACAAATTCCAGGGCTGGACACAAACGCTGCCTTCCTCTCCCACAACTCATCGCTTCTTCCACAGACTACTTAAACCTCCAACAGAAATGACTTGACTCTATATTAGTAGTTTAATTTAAAGTTTCCATATTGTCCTGGGGTGACAGGACATTTTCATGCTTGTATCCCAATCGTTTTTTTGTCCTGTTCCCATGTTCTCAGTTTGTTTTGTCTGTGGCCTGGCCCCTCCCCCGGCTGCTGGCTTTTGGCTTGGCTTTTTGCTGCTAGCTTAGGCTCGCTTTGGTGTGCTTTGCTCGCTTGCTTTTTTTCTTTTTTTTTTTTGCTTGCTTTTGCTTGTTTTCTTCTATTTTTTCCGCTTTTGTTTTTTCCCCCTTCTTTCCTTCCTCCCCTCCCCTGAAGACATCGGGCCGGCTTCGGGCCCTGATTCGGGGACGTCGGGAACCCGCCCGGAGTCTGCACCTGGAAGACGCTCTGGCACCCTCCCCAACAGAGACTGCTCACCCCCTCTCGGATTGGTGAAAACATTTGTTGTCATCTTGGACTGTTTCTTCTTGTGTTGGGGAGTGTTTTTTTTGTTGTTCCTTAATAAATAAGTTTTTTCCACTTTCCCTCTGAGGTAATTCCTCCCGAACCCAGTGAGTGCTGGGGGAGGGGCGGAGTAGTGGAGGGTTCATTTTTCCTTTAAGGGGGCTCCTTTGGAGATTTTCCCCTAATTTGTCCTAAACTAGGACACATATGCAGGTCACCTTTGGTCTCATCAGCCTCTGAATGAGGAAATTAAAAGCATAGCAACAGGGAAAGGCTTTGAGCTTGTTTTATGAGGAGAGCTGCTAACCCACTGCCCTGGTGTTTACAACACACAGACTGTGCCATAACTGGCCTGAAAGGCTGAAGCTGTGCCTACATAAAGCAGGTCTCTATAAGCTCACCTGCAAATATATATACATATTTTTATCCTAAGATGTTACAACAAGAGTGGTGTTACTGGCAGGAGCTGCTATTTTTAAAAAGTCACCTGTGTTCACAAATCAGATGTCACTCGTGCTTTAGTGATGGGGCAAGGAGGAACAGTTTTAAACTAAAAGAGGAGAAATTTAAATGAGTATCAGAAAGAAATTCTTCCCTGGGAGGGTGGTGTGGCCCTGACACAGGTTGGCCAGAGAGGCTATGGTTGCTCTATCCCTGAAAATGTCCCGAGGCCAGGTTAGACAGGGCTTGGAGCAACTTGGACTAATGGAAGGTGTCCTTGTCCATGACAGAGGGTTTGGAACAAGATGATCTTTATCTTCTCTTCCAGCCCAAACTATTCTGTGATTCTATTCTTCTTTTGGGGAAAAAAGCAGAAGATTTGACCAATTCACGTGCAAGGGGGAACTCACTTCTTTCTAGGACTGAAGCCCAGTGCTCCACATGCCTGTATGACTGCATGCTGGCACAGCTCCAGCTTCCAGCTCTCAAAAGCAGGCTCTTGGCTGGAGGTAACCAAAGCCTGAGTTTATAGCTTGCTCTTCTCAGACAATCCACAGAAACTGTGTGGCTGTGCAATGCTTCATTCACCTTCCTCTAGGGAAAAAAAAAAAAAAGCTCATTTTAGGCACTGTAACAAAAGCAAGTGAAATGCAAATCCAACTTCAAAGGAGTGTGGGAAATGGAGAATTGGTTTACCAGCGTCTTCAGGGTTAGGACTGCTCACAAGGGATGTGAGCAGCCCTAGCTCATGTGTCCTGTGTGTCAGGGGGAATATGTGCTGTGTAATCTCCTCCCAGGGCAGTCCAAAACGTGAGACCTACAGGGTCAGTCTCATCCTTTTGGCCCTTGTCTCAGTGACCAGGTAAATAGTTTGCACTAAGTGGAACTGGTGCCACTGATGGGATGGATGGAACTTGCCTGAACATGTATAAATGGTCTGCTTGTTTGAGTTATTTTGTGAGAGGAAAGAGTTCAAATTGTAACCAGGCAGTTGTGGGAACTGAACTCAATCTCCCACATTCCTGACGTGCTGCAGGGAAATGGGAGATTCCCCATCCTTCGTGTAGCTTTCGGGCACATTATATTCCTTTCCTATGAAGAAATGTTTTAATTCTGTGTACGCAGCTGAAGCCACAGAGCTTTTAGAGGGCTTTTTTGAGAATTACCCATTAACTAAAAGATCACTTACTCACAGATATCAACCTGGCCCAGTACTGCTTGGGCAGATGGGTGAGGAGGGTTTAATTCAGGGCTGAGGACAGGCAGCCCCTGGTGATACACAGTGGAGCTACACAGTCAGTGTTTTGTCACTGAGGCCAGCCCATGGACCTGTGCCCTGGGTGTCTATGGAGACCCTCAGAGGCATTCCCTGGGTTAGGGAGACACAAGAATCTTCCCTCATAAGATACCCAGTTCTGTTTGACCCGATGGGTTCCCTCCCTTCATTCCTGTTCCACTCAGCCACTCCCTCCCTAAACCCCCATTGGCCCCTCACCTTGAGACTGCCCCAATACCTTGAGCCAGCCTGGCCTCTCGAGATACAAAACCTGATCTCTCCCTAAGAGTGAAAGTTTTTAGACCTTAAACATCTGGCCACACGGCTGAATTAAAAATCTGTGTATACCTTGCAATGTTTCTATATCCTGGACCTTATTAGCAGCTAACCCAGACTGCAACAGGTGTCCATGCAGGACCACTCTGCACTG
Organism: Dicaeum eximium; assembly: GCA_013396995.1. Lineage (NCBI taxonomy): Eukaryota > Metazoa > Chordata > Aves > Passeriformes > Dicaeidae > Dicaeum > Dicaeum eximium. The sequence continues at coordinate 24,288 of VWZP01006533.1, read as the reverse complement.
TGGGGACAACACAGCCCCTGGCTCCTCGAGGGAGAGGTCAAACTATCTCCTGGGTGAGGACCTCACTCTTACCTCTCCTATCCTTAATCCCTGCTAGGGAAATGCCTTCCCCTCCTATTCCCTGCCCCAAAGCATGGGACTGTCCACTTCTGCAGTTGAAAACTGTACCAGGACCCCAGCTGGGACAATGAAAACCCTTGAATTAAAAAGCCATGATCTCTCTGCAGTGAGCTCAGAGAGCTTAGGTGAGCATCCTTCTCACCAGCGCTCTCTCTGCTTTCCTGCAACAGCCTGGAGATGATGAAGACATGTGGATAGGGAGGTGGTTGACATAGAGTTGATCATGCCTGTGGCAAGGAGGGCTTCTCTGTTGCCTTCAGCAGCCAGCTGCTCTCAGCAGCTTCTCTGCTCCAGACCCATCTTTGCTTGTTGAGACACTTCAGAGCCATAATTTTCTATGTGAGTGGCTGAAATGTTTATGTTCTGTTCAAGAACAAGTTACCAGTGTTCCTCAAGGGGCAGGATCCACCTTACTGGCATATTATGCTGTAGTAGAATCAGTGGAAGCCCAGTGCCACCAAAAGCATGTCTTGACTGTAGGGTCAGCAGGGAGATGCTGGAAGGAACCTAGACTTTACCTTGCCTTGCCTTCCACCCCCACTGTAAACACTGGGTACAAACAGATGAAGTCTTTGGAGTTTTCAGTAACAGCAGCTTTGTCCTCATCCCTAACCAGGGAAACCAGTACAGATACTCAGGCAAGGCCTCCAGGCTCTCCTATGGACCATTTTGGGTACTGACTCAGGCTGAGAGTGGTCACCAAGCACTGTCTGGTGGTGGTCAGTCTCTCTTCAAAGATGTCTGTGCCCACAGTGGCTGTGTCCTGGTACAAGGTGGCACGTGGCAGAGACAGGGCTCAGTGGGATCACTCATGCCAAGAGTACAGGAGAACCAGCTCATAAGTGGAGATTTAAGATTCCTGCAGGCAGCCCGTTTCCAAACTCTTGGTGTGTCACACTATCAGCCATGCACCTTTTATGGCCATTCATTTCAGAAAGTCATCTGGGTAGAAAAAAATTATATATATATATAAACATGATATAAAGAGTGAGCACGTTACAAATGGGAGCTGGGTCAAAAAAACCCTACTGCAGTGCTTAGAGACCATTCTGAATAGATTCACTCAAAGCTTTGCTATTTCATAAAACATTAAAGGATTAAAATTACTTTAAATACATCTGTAGAAATAGAGGCCATATTTTATTAAAGGTGTCAGGTCTGTGTAATCTCTCCCATGTAAGATATTAATTTTGCAGTAGCAAGGGCACAGAAATCATTAAGTCCATCTCCAGTGCTAGCAGACAGCCTTTGCCAGATACCAAACTCTTCCCTCATTAATATTTTAACATTTGAGGTAATGCTGTGAAACTGTCCTTTGTGACAGACACCAGAGAGATTAGTAGTAAATATTTTCAAAGAGAAGTACTGTATCTGTAGTATCCAAGGATTAGAATTTAAAATTGAACTAGAGCCAGTGCGAACTGCAGAGCAAAAATAGGGCAGTGGGACAGAGCCACCAAATGTGTTCCTATTGCTGGCAAGGCTGGGGGGATGGGAGTTGCCGGCCTATAAATGTTGATTTTGGGGTTTCTTGCAACTCCAAAGCCTTCAGTGACAGACAGGATGCTAGGGCTAGGCAGATTCCAGTCTGATCCAACACGGTAACATTTACACTTCTGGAAAACAGCAAAGTAAAGACCTGAATACAGGCAAGGCACAGAAGAGCCCTAAGGACAGATCAGGAACAGGCACCTTCTGTTAGGGATAAATCTGACCTGGTGCCCACAAAAAATTAACAGCAAAACCTTCAGCTGTAAAGGTAGAAATAGAAGGAGAAGGGAATTGTAGAGAAGAGTGAGAGTGGTATTTCAGAGGTGTAATCCAGATGGTATTTCAGAGGTGTAATGATAGAATGAGTACAGCAGGCCCAGGGAGCTGCAAAGGAATGGATTTTCTGGGTATTAGTGGTATGTGACAGGGCATGAACAAAGACGCAAGGGCCTGGCATGGGAGAGGGATGGAAGTAAGATAGGGTCCTTGTTCAAGTGCAGATCCCAAAAGGCTCAGGAGATATTTGTGCCCAACTATCCCTGTGCCTGTCTTTCAGGGACCAACAAGAATGTGCTACCATGGAGCTGCAAATGTGAGGGCGTTGGGGCACTGAACAGTGCTGCTGTCACTCACCTGTGGGCACCAGCTCCTCCAAACAGCAGGGCTGGCTCGTGTGTCACCCTTGAGTACCCTCTGAAGCAGTTCAAGACATTTTGAGGGAAAGGCACTGTAGGAATTAACTACTTGATAAGGAAAGAGCAGACCTCAAAGAAAGCAGCTCAGAGGGAAAACTAAAAATCAGTTGAAAGGGTCTATGAGAGGCAAACCAACACTCTGCTGACAGGATAACATAACACTGGGACTGTCTGGCACAGGTGCACAGGACAGAAGGAGGATTTGGAGGTGAGGAAGTAAAAATGGTGAAGAATAGAATAGAATAGAATAGAATAGAATAGAATAGGATAGAATAGAATAGAATAGAATAGAATAGAATAGAATAGAATAGAATAGAATAGAATAGAATAGAATAGAATAGAATAGAATAGAATAGAATAGAATAGAATAGAATAGAATAGAATAGAATAGAATAGAATAGAATAGAATAGAATAGAATAGAATAGAATAGAATAGAATAGAATAGAATAGAATAGAATAGAATAGAATAGAATAGAATAGAATAGAATAGAATAGAATAGAATAGAATAGAATAGAATAGAATAGAATAGAATAGAATAGAATAGAATAGAATAGAATAGAATAGAATAGAATAGAATAGAATAGAATAGAATAGAATAGAATAGAATAGAATAGAATAGAATAGAATAGAATAGAATAGAATAGAATAGAATAGAATAGAATAGAATAGAATAGAATAGAATAGAATAGAATAGAATAGAATAGAATAGAATAGAATAGAATAGAATAGAATAGAATAGAATAGAATAGAATAGAATAGAATAGAATAGAATAGAATAGAATAGAATAGAATAGAATAGAATAGAATAGAATAGAATAGAATAGAATAGAATAGAATAGAATAGAATAGAATAGAATAGAATAGAATAGAATAGAATAGAATAGAATAGAATAGAATAGAATAGAATAGAATAGAATAGAATAGAATAGAATAGAATAGAATAGAATAGAATAGAATAGAATAGAACAGAACTGTTTCAATTCTAGGGACAGAAGGGACATTCAGTGCTCATCAAATCCAACTGCCTGAACATTCAGTGTTGGCCAAAAGTTAGAGAATATTATTAACTGCATTATCCAAATGCCTCTTAAACATTCACAGGCTTGGAGCATCCATCAGCTGTCTGGGAAGCCTGTTCCAGGGTTTGACCACTCTCCCAGTAAAGAAATATTTTGTGGTCCTATAAATGATTCTTATCCTATTTCTGATGGCCACAGTCACCTCATGGCTGATACAAGGGAAATCCCTTCCAGCGCCACAAATTTTCTGATCTCTAGCATGGAAACATCAATTCTTCTCCCAAATTCATGCTTCAGACACGAGTAAGGTGTCTGCACAGAGGGTGGTGCAGAAGAAAACAGTGTTGCTCATGTTGAAGTTGCCTCAGTAGCCCTACATGGCACCTTTGGGCAAGATGCTGTACCAAGGCTTGAAAGGTCCATCCATGTTAATGTTAAATGGACAATTTAACATTAATTCAATTTAGACAAAATAAAATAATGAAAATATATTTTATTTGGAGTTTAGAGAGGTAGGCCTAAGTAGCAAAGGGCCTGACGATGAGCACCGGCAAAACCCAAGCTCATTTTCCCTTCAGTGACCCTTCAGGAACATGTGCAGTGTTCAAGTGCTAAAAAATTTATGTGAAAGGAAAGATTAAATTATTCACCTGGATCCTACAAGACTGTGGGTACCTGAGCCAGAGCCCATATGTTGGCAGGTGTCCCAATTGCAATGTCAGTGTTTCTTCCAGCACACCATACACCATCTCTTAATGTATCACCTTATTGCATTGATGATGAATGAGTCAAACAAAAGTCTTGAAATAGGACAGATTGGTGCCAGTAATTGGTGCAAAACTCAGGGAACACTGAAGGATCACAGCAGATAGCAGAGAGAGAAACATCTGCATGATGCAGGATGCTCTTGAGAAATGCCAAAGCCATGGGAGGACAGTTAGTGATAAGACAACAGATGTCCACAAGGACAATGAGGGGGACAAAAATAGCAGATACATGCAAAGATAGCACTGCAGTGCTTGCCTGTATGGCTTAAAAAAAAAAAAAATCCAGATCTGAAATGTTTTGGCATATGATCTTGTAATGACTTTCTTCCCCATGCATGTTTTATGACCTAGTTCATTTGCTGCTGGTGTGTAGCAGTGTGTCTCCTGTTGACAGGGTGACCAAAGTACAATAGAATTTCCAGGTACTCTTTGTCTCCTAAAAAGGGCAAAAACTCCAGAAACTTCTCTCCAAATTCGGTACTAGGGACACCTCATAGGACCCTTTGCCCTTCATCTCAAACTTGGGGCCGTTCAATTGGACCAGAGCCAAAAAGTCCCACCTGAGCCATCAGGTAGAAAAGGGATAGAACAAAAGATTTGATCGCTTTTGTGGGGTGCTTAGCAGGAGCAAGGATCTCTTGCCCTGGCACGGCTTTTCTCTGTAAAGAGTTTGTTATTTTGTTTCTTATTAAACCCTTTTCTGTTTCAAACACCACCACAAGAGCCATCCTGCTCATTTTGAAGCCATCTGGGTAGCTGGGCTATTCCGGGTATGAAGGGATCGCTGAGAGCTCATAAGACCTGGCTCGAGGCGACACTCTTCACTGGTGAGCTGCAGGTAATGGGCACATGCTGCTGCTGTGGGGCAGGGCACAGTGTGGGAGAGGAGGAAGCAAAAAGCCCAAACCCAAAGCAGTCTGAAAAGCATCTGAGTGAAGAAAAATATGTCAATGGGGAAAGTAAGCATGGAAGCTTGCAGAGTGTCAATGAGGAGCTCTAGGAAGTATGGAGGAAAGAGGTGTGGAAAACCAACAACACTAATAGCAGCAGCATTTTAGTAGTGTTACTGAGGTCCTGCATGGGCTCTGCATGAGTGAATAGCCCATGGAAAGAGATGGCTGCCTTTCAACAGGGCATAGAACCACTGTTGTGAGACTTAGAGGACAGTTACATGGCTTTATTTTCCCAGCCTAGAGGGTCAGCCTGTCAGATGAATTATTTTATGCTGCCCTAAAGTGAATGGTATTGGCATTTGGCCATCAATTCAGTAGTAGCCTTGAACTCTGCTTTCTCTTCCACTTCCAGTGAAGCAGATTTATTCCCAACTAGCCACAGGTTTTCAATTCAGTATTTATTTGTAGGACACCTGGTTCCTTGGGCAGCGAGGCTGGGATCACCAGAGATTTGTTTTGGATCCCACATTGATTCCAAAAGAAGGGTTGGTTGTATCAAATTCCTTCTGGTCACATTTGCTATGTGGTATACACAGAACTGTCTGTTAGGAGTCAATGAAAATACCACTGAGGTTGCATTAACATAGCTAATAGCTGTGTTAATAAATGCCAGTAATAAAATAAGAAGGAACATTTTCAGCCAGGTCTGAAGCTATGTAAAAAATGCATTTGATTAATGAAATCCATTTCTAACTGAATGGGACTTTTATAATCAACAGAAAATCCATCTGTGTCCTGTTCCTGGTGGGTAAGCGTTTGCAGCGCAGCTTTTTAGGATGTATGTTGTTGTTTGATGATCAGTGCCGGGGAAGCCGTTTATTTCAATAGGTTCTTTCGTGGAGTGATGAATCACGACTCTTTGACTCCAGTATCAGAACGCTTATATTATTTATTAAAATTACTCCATTGTTCAGAAGGCTGTTGGGCTAAGGTGCCCACGTTCAGAGCATACATGCTTCTTCTTTCATGGTCTGTGCAAGACTGTAGAATGGAATGCTTAGAATTCCAAGATAAGGATTATTCACCTCATTGGTTTAGAAAGAGAAACAATTCTCATCTCCTCTGTGGGAGAGGGAAGCTATGTTTTTGAAAACACTCACACACAGGTTTGTTTTTACAGAAATCTGCAGAGAAGTCAGCTTTCCCATGGAAGGAAAAAAGTCCAGCAAGTTTCCATATAAGAAACTTATAAAATGTCTGTGACAGTATGTGACAAGATCTGCTCTCTGGTTAACCTTCTTTGTGGGGTCTTGGGGGTCTGTGGATGGACGGCGATGGGACAAAATCGAGACAAGAGATCTCTGTAAGTCCTAGGCTAATTTTAGGAGCAAGCAGTTTATTGCTTGGGGTGTGAGTTAAAGGGTCCTGCTAAGAGCTGCAAGGCTCAGCTGAGCTGCTGCAACTCAGAGCAGGACCGAGAAGAGAGAGAAAGAAGAGAGTAAGAGAGTAAAAGCATAAGAGAGGTAAGAGCGTAAGAGAGTAATGGTACAAGAGAGTAAGAGAGGTAAGAGAATAAGAGAATAAGAGATCGAAGTTCCTGTTACAATGTATTAAATCTTCTTCTATACTGAATATTCTAATTTACACTAACCAATCTAGTCCAAGATACAAATCCTATAGCATTTACATACAGCCTATAGGAACCACTACATTAACATACTAAGTCACATTTTAAACTCTAAAGACTACCCTTTTGACCCCTCCCACCAAGCAGGTAAGGTCTGCTTTGACCCTCGGGCTCTTGATAAGGACAGCATTGCTGCATTAGGGAGATGGCCTCCTGCTGGCCATCCTATTGTTTTCTAGTTACTCAGTAGCTGATTGAAACTCGCTTTCAATTCCACATCTCCCACATGTTTCACATTCCCAAAGTCTGGACAGTCACGACTATAAGGTTTTTCTATTTCATCTAACCCAAAACTTCTTCATAAGTGGCTTGATGGGAGATGCTGGTGGTCACTTGCAGCCTTTCATCCCCTTTGGAGATGTGAACAACATAGCAAGTTACACAGCAGCTGATGCAAGGTGTGCATAGATTTTGCTCTATCCATGCTAGAATAATAATTCGAGCATCGGAAGAAGTAGGCACAACACCAAAGTAGATGAGATACCGTTTGCTTTTCATTGTGAGGGAATAGTATTCACAAAACCATATGCAGAATGTATTTGGTGCTGCCATTTACCCCGTCTGACACCTTTTGCTGGAAACACAGGGAATGCTGGGGTAACTCCTCTGTGTAGTGGACCTCCCAAGCGGGGTCCTTGGATCTCTTCAATGAACCCATGGTAGTTCCACTGAAGGGGACAAGCACATTACCTGGAAACACACTGACCATCCTACCATCAGGGTTTGTAGTCCTCCCTAACAAAAGAGCCTCAAAGAACACTAAGCATCCTCCGCATCGCCTTTTTTTTTTTCTGTTTCTGTATGATAATGTCAGGGGTAATGCATGGAAAGCAGGTTTATGATATAAATACGTAATTGGGATTCTGCAGTTATGTCTTTTCAGAAGGTTAAGTTGAATTGCATAACCTGTCCTGTGATATAGGAATCATCCTTACAGTGCTGTCCTGCAGGCAGCTGACAGTGCGAGGAAGAGGTTATTCAGTGCTTGTGTTAAATTTCCATATGTTGGCCAGATGCTTTTCTTAGAGCGCAGTGCTGCTGTGATCTGCTAATTGTTTTGACACCATGGGAGTTGAAAAGCACTTGGCTCCACTGAACACTTGGCTTCACTGAAATGTGTGTTTTAGTTAAATGACCCCAGGAATAACCAGAGTCAATTTTCCTGCCTATGTCTGCTGCCCTGGCTCTTGAGGTGGTTCTGGTCAGTGCCATAGAAAACAAGTGACTATTTAGTTAGCTCTCTCTGCATTGCACACAAAGAATAGAAGAGCTTTTTCAAAGCTGGAGGCTCTAGCTCAAGGAGCCACTTAAACACCAGCTCTAATGAGAACAGCACTTGAGTGGATCCATGCTTATGTGTAAAGCACATGCTTGAGTTTCACTAGTCTGCATGGGGTTCACACCCAGGTTTAAGCATCAGCACATACTGGCATTCTTTTCCAAGATGTTTTCCAGAACCACGACTTAAGTGAGAAAAATGAGTGTATCGTTTAACCACATTTGAATATATCACTACTGTTTTTGCACCTGCAAGGAAATCCTGAACTTTGTTTCCCTGCAGGTCTGATAAATTACCTTCCGCTTATCCCTCTACTCTCTTCTCAGATAACCAAGGAAGCAAAGGACTTTTGCTGTGGCAGACAACCTCCATTCCCTGTTCTTTCAGGTGTGGCTTGAAGGACAGAAGAATGTTAGCTTTTGGAAAGAATTTGTCTCTGACAGATCCATTAAAATCAGTGTGCTCCTACTTCCACAGTTGACTTGTAATGACTACCAGGAGTTTCTCTCCAGAAGTAAGGTCAAATGTATTGACCTTCCTTCCTTCCTTCCTTCCTTCCTTCCTTCCTTCCTTCCTTCCTTCCTTCCTTC
>VWZP01006533.1:0-15712 GCA_013396995.1 Dicaeum eximium | reverse complement strand
CTTCCTTCCTTCCTTCCTTCCTTCCTTCCTTCCTTCCTTCCTTCCGCACTTCCGCACTTCCGCACTTCCGCACTTCCACATTTCCTTCCGCACTTCCTCACTTCCTTCCTTCCGTACTTCCTTCCTTCCTTCCTTTCTTTTCTCACAGCTTTTCAACATTGGACAAATTATTGTTTTGTTAATTAAACTTTCACTAATGGAAGTGATTGTAAGGAAAGACTATTTCTCTGCCCCTACTTGATGATCTTGTAGCCTGTTGGGGAAAAGATATTCATCATGAGTGGAAAAGTCCTAATTAGGTATATTTTCAGTTTAAAGATGAAACTGGGTAATTAATTAGTCTACCCTGCCTAATGTGCTACCCTGTTTTGACTTTTGCTGGGTTACTTTTTGTGATAGTCAGAATCATCTGTTTCTTACACCGGATAAGGTTACAGGGTAGAATTAGTGCATGGGGAAGTCTTCCACAAGATCAAGGGAATGAACTGTCCAGGATTCAGATCAAAGGTGGGGTGAATTAACATCAGCCTGAGATAGTGCAATAAAGAGTCGGGAAAACAAGGATTTAGAAGGGATATTGCTTCTTACAGTGGTAATGTATATATCAACAAATTACAGAAGTGTTTAGAAAGAACTTCCCTTCTGGTGCAGCTGTGAGTCACCTGGATGCAACAATTGCAGGCAGAATCCATGTGTATTATCATAGGACCCAGGCCTATTTTGCAATCAAGATGAAGTGCAAGAAGTTCCCTTTCTGCTCTCACCTTTGTTACTCTGCTCAGCAGAGTGAAATTGGGGCCAACCCAGTGTGTGTTCAGGTACTGGTAAGCATGCACCAAGACTCCACAGAAACCATATGCAGTGGGAAACTGCTGCTCCCACCTGTGTTGTGAGATCAGTGTAGCTCTTTTCAGTCTTGTTTCCAGTCTACAGACCTTGGGAGTTTTCTGCATCTGTGTGATCAACAACCTGGACTTTCTCTGTGTCTTTGCATCCCTCTCTGAAGCACTTGGTGTCCCTGGGAGTGCTCTAGCTGGGGTGGGAAGCAGATCAGGGTCCTTCAGCTGCTCTTGGCCATAGGTACCCTGCTTTCAAGTGCTGAGATAGAAACACCTTTACCCAGCAGCTGCAGGCAGTACTCACCATGAATTAGGAGCACAGGCAACCCCTGAATTTGCTGAATCTCAGCCCAGTTTCCTCCATTACTCTCTCTCTCCTGACACACAGCACATTAGCACAAGTCCTCACTGCGTCCTCTCACAGAGATACCCAGTTCTGACCCCTTCTTTTACGATAACCACACCTCGGCCACCTTCCATCCAAAGTTGTGTGCCAGAGTCCCTCAAGCTTGGGAATCCCTGCTTCCTTGTCCAGGATGGCTATCTTCTCCTGCAGAGCCTTAACTTTTTATAACCCCATCCATCATCTTAATTAGGCCTCTGAAGGAGAGAGGTCATACCTGACCAATATGACTTGTTTTAACCTCTCTGGCCTGGTAGTGGTAGAAAACCTTCTCAACCAGAGTTATCCTGAGACATTTATCAATACTCTCCTCAGATGGCCTGAAAGCTGAAACAAAATATATAGACTGTAACCAAGATGATTTTTAAAAATATCTCTAGCAGTGACTGTAATTAATTATTGGAAGAATTTTCAAAAGTTAAGATGGATTTTTCCACCACTGGAATTTCTGAGGTCTGGATGGTATGATTTTCCATGTGGTGGTTCTAACACAAATGAGTCCAGAGAAGTCCTGGATAATCCTAATGGCCCCTTAATGTTTATGAGACCACATCAGTACCGACCTTTATGAGGATGTACTGATCTGGATTTGACTCCAAAAGATGGGCTCTGAAGCTGTGATATGCTGCTGCATGAGGCTCACAGAGGCGGGGCTCCAGGGGAGACATGGCAGAAGAACATGTCCTGTTGAATGTTTGGACCTTCGTAAGTCTATGAGGGTATCTCCAGACCCTTAGAACCAGATGGGTTCCTGGAAAACCCACATGCCAGCAGCAGTGCTGCTTATTAGAGTTCTTAAATATGCCAACAAGCCTCTTATTCTTAGGCCTATCTATAATTTGTATTTACTTCAGCTCTTTCTTTTCAGGGGGTTAAAGAGGCAAAGCATTTTCTTCCTGGTCCCAAGCAGACCTCTTGTCTCATTCTCTCTCACACATACCCAGAGTCCTTGGGTTTTGAGTTGCTAGAGAGTAGTGAAAAGCCTGACATTACTGCCTTAGAATAGGAAGAATTGAAACACAGAGCTGTGGGAGGTGATGACTCAGGAGCTGGTTTACCCATAGTTTCAGTAAACAAGTATTTGCAAACACCCCTGGAAGGTGACATGAAATGAAAGAGTCTCAGTTGCAAGATCTCTTCTGATGCAGTGGCAGATTAAAAGAAAGAGCCCACATTGTCCAAGCAGGATATAATTTACAGGGAGAGCAAACTGCCATAAATGAATGAGGACACTCTGTTCTGCATGAATCACATCTCTATTTCCACTTTGCTGCCTTTCTGCTCCAACCCCCTGGAAACATTTTTCCTTAAAGACCTCTTGACATTGTCTCTAGCTCTGCAGATTGCTCATGTTTTGTACATGGGAAAAGTCACTTTTGGAGAAGCAGTTAGGTGAAAGTAGATAGACTTTTCTGCACGAGGAATAACTTCTCATAAATCTTCTGGAGCACATTTGTCTTGCAAGCTCTCCTCAAGCCCCCCCTTATCTATGCTAATCAAGGTGACACCTGCTTAAATATGCACGGGGAGGCTGAGCCAGTCACTGGGGAAACACTGATTTGTGATTCTGTATTGCAACAGCCTGAGCAATTAATATCATCAAAAAATCTCATTCCATGACATTATTATAGACATTGTAATATTTATTTCATTACTAAGGACCTAAAAGATGCACGGGATAGCAGCAGCTCTTACATGCAGCTGCAGGTGGGAGAGTCCTCACTCGTCTCATCTGCCTCCATGTTCCAAAATAAAGAGCAGTTCTGACAGCAGGGGCTGATGGATATTTCAGTAAAGTCTCAGGTATTTATTGTTATTTTTCACCTGAAGCATAGATGATAAAGGCTAGTGTCATCCTGATTTTTCAGCCTTCTGATTGTTTTCATTTTTGTGATAGACTTTCTCACACTAGTTCATGCAAGACAGCACATGTTTTACTAACTGTCTTTCTGGTTTTCATTCCTTTCTCCTGGGTGGAGAAGGTTTGATAAACCTTTTCCTCGACCAGTGTAGTTAGAGAGATAGTAAAGTCATCCTCCAATCCACAGTCGTTCCCAAAATCCTATATAAACACTAATTCAAAATAAACTTCGTCTCTTCCCCTGCATAGAAAAACTGTATCTGTGTCTTTCTTGTTGTACTCTAGTTTGACAGGCCAGGGCTTCAGGCCAGCTGCTCTTGCATGGACCAAGAACGTAGAAACACACTACCATGAAACCAGGGTATAGCTGGGATCCTGATTGCCTTCTATCTGACTTTATTCTCCCAATGTTTTCAATTTGGGGGAAGTGTTATCGCAGCAAAGGATCTGGCTTTTGAGGTGACAGTCTCAGCTCCTTCTGCAGGACTGTGAGGCGAACTGTAGGAGTGTGCCTCCTGTTGACAGGATGACCAAATTACAAGAGAATTTCCAAATACTCTTTGTCTGCTAAAAAAGGCAAAGTCCCTGGAAACTTCTCCAGGGTAGTTTCCCCGGAATTGGTACAGGGACACCTCATAGGACCTTTTAGACTTCACCTCAATCTTGGGGCTGTTCAATTGGACCAGGACCAAGAGGTCCTACCTGGGTGATTAGGTAGAAAAAGGACAGAACAAAAGATTTCATTGCTTTTGTGGGGTGCTTAGCAGGAGCAAGCACCTCTTGCCCTGGCATGGCTTTTCTCTGTACAGAGTTTGTTATTTTGTTTCTTATTAAACCTTTTTCTGTTTCAAACACTGCCACAAGAGCCATCCTGCTCATATTAAGCCATCCAGGTAGCTGGGCTGTCTCAGGTATGAAGAGATCGCTGAGAGCTCATAAGACCTGGCTTAAAGCGACACCCTTCAGAGAACCATCCTCTGGGATACTTCCACAGACCAACAACTATTGTTTCTAGTGGTGCCCAGTGAAAAATGCCCTTGGCAAAGCAAGCCTAATAAATTTAACCCCTTGCTATCCCTGTTCAAAGAATCATCCTGAGCCAGTGAATCATCCAACACCTGCTTTCATCCTCAAGGCTTGTCTGCCCAGCTCCTTTTCCGAGCTAAGCAGTGTGAGTGAAAGCAGACGCAAGGAAGTGTAGTTAGCATTCGTCCATTGCTTATGTACAGGCTGTCAAAACTAATAAAATTTTATAACAGACAGGCAGCCATCACCTTCTTGGTGTTATCTTTCTCGCTCCTGACCCTTCATCCAGGGTAATTCTTCCTTCGTCTTTAAAAATGCCAAGATGACTAAGCACAGGACCCACCTACCAAGAAAACTAACAACTTGTGTGACTGCATGGAGATAATCACCTGGCTCGAGTGATGAGTGACTGCCAGGCAAAATATTCTCCCTCTCTCTCATTGATTTCCCCCAACCTACTTCCTCTCTCCCACTGAGCTTCCCCAAACTTCAAAATCATCCATTATTGAGGGTTTTCCCCCTCACCCTTCTGCCATGTCTCCTCAAACTACAACAGATGTTTGCAAAGACATTCCTTGGGCTCGAGGCATTCATGGATGGTGCAGTGGGCACAGACTGCCTCACACGGCCCCCGATTTGCATCATTTATCCTGAAAGGTGCCAGCAAGGCTTGACAGTTTCATTTGTAAGAGCTTTGAGGGAGAGGATGCAAATGGATGCAAAACATATGAGTGATGCCAGCTTCATTTGCCACCTGTTGATGGCAGGAGACAGTGGTCAGGAAGGAGGGAATGTAATTAGACAGTTTCAGGAAAACAGCCTTATCTGGTGAAATAGTGATGTTTGCCCATGCTTGCGGCACTCAGTAGGAAATTAACAGAAGGAGAAATGGACGTACCCAAAAATGAACAGTTCTGCCTCCAAATGGAAATATGTACTTTTATGATACAGGGACACTCTGCAGATGCAAAAGAATTAGCTTTGCACCAGGGCTGGCATGTAAAGCTGGAGTCTTCTAGAGCATTCAGCATTTTATCACACTTCCCTACATCGGCCAACAGTTACTTTCAGTTTGCAATGTGTCAAACTAACACTGATTATCTATAAAATTACTCCTTAAAATACCATCTTTAGGCTTCAGAGTTGAAATGAATGAGACGTTCAACTTCCTGTGAGCTCTGGGTCCAGGCTGTCTGCAGGCTTGGGTGAGCAGTTCTGCCTTCATTACAGTTGGTTCATGTCTAGCCAGAAACATCAAGATTCTTTATTTTATTCTGAATGGAGATTTCAGCCACTGGTTTTGGACCACATATTCAAAATCAGTCTTATTTAGTCACAAACAGTGAAGAACAAGAAAGTTGTGATAAGACAGCAGAAATGTACTTCGTAGCCCGCTTACATCTTGTGATAGCCTTGCTTCAGGCATACCTTTATTTACACTACCCATAAAAGCGATTACAAATTTGCAATATATTTAAAACCAGTTACAATTAAATTAATCATCTACAAGCAATTACAATTTATAATAACTTGCAAAAGCAAATACATTATAGTGAAAGCTAACTACTACATAACTGATTATAACATCACAGGTCCCAGTAACCCAAGACCCTGGGCACCCATCCCTCTGCCAGTATCTGCTGTTTTTCCCTAGCTCCCCAGCACCTTCAGCACCCCACTTCACTGCCAGCCCTCCTCTCACAGCACTGACACAGAGTTAATCCCAGAAGAGCTCATGGGTCACCAGGGTACCCAACCCAAAGCATGGGTTTGTGGAGGAGGGGCTTTTGTGACTCATTTTAATTGGCCATGTGGACTGAACACCAGATCCCAGTTGCCTGTGTTTACAAGGTTTAATTTTGTAATTGAAATTTCATAGAAAAGCTGCACCTTTCTGATCAGTTGCCCCAGCATAAACACTTTGTCCATACACAGACATCTGCCCTCCAGACTAACCTTTCTAGAAGCTGTATCAACAAAGTAATGCTAATAAAAATATCCATCTGTGCTCAAAGATAAACAAAGAATTAATACACCAAATTGCAGCTTAGATTATATTAGAATCAGCTTTAGTGATATTACACATCTGTTAGGATGCATTTCCTACTCAGGACATCTTGCTCTTGCTTTTAAAATATCCTTGTATGAAAAAATGTGAGCATATTTCCCTGGGAGCCTTTTGTGTGCATCACACTCGCAACCAGCCCTGCTCCAAAAGCCCTTTTCTGTGAGACACTCTGCTGAGACGGGGCTCGGGGATTAGGGTCTGTAACCTAAATATTATTGTACTTTAAAGTAAATATTCCTCCTCTCGCTCTGCTTGGGTTTCATAGCCTCCTCAAAGGCCTGTTTTCTTCTCTTCCTTGGCAGCAGGGGAAGAATATTTCAAACCCCATAAAGCACACACTGCTGAGCTCCTGCAGAACTGTGTGTGTGCCTGGATAGACCCAGGAAAAATACAGTGCACAAATCTCCTCTGGCACTGCCAGGGCTGGGCTTGCTGCAAGGCTTCCCAGTCTTTCCAGGCTGGAGACACCCACTCTGGGGTTTTTTTTTTCCCCTATGCCATTCCAACGCATAGTAAGTGAGAAATAGGGGAAGGGCTCACGCTTCAGCTTTGACATCATTTTTTGTAATAGTCCCCGCTCAAAAGAAAGAAAGCTGATGTAACACATTGGCAACCTTATCTTAAGAAAACCGATCAATCTGTTTCTCCCAGCAGTTCTTCTAAAAGGGTGGTCTTATCCTGTTATCCATGCTTGGCAAAGCTGTCTGGAAGTTGAAGCCTGAAATTCATGGGATTGGGATCTAATTCTGCCTTTCCCTTTTCCAGTGCATCCTGTCCACATGTGTAAAATGGGAAGAGAAGCCACTGCCTGTCCATCAACCTAAAGGGAAGCTTAGCTGATGAGCAATGCATATTTTTATCCTTGCCAAGCTTTAGAGTTGGGGCTGAAAAAACAACCCAGTACTATGTCTGTCCTCATTGCTGGCCCTTTGGATAAAAAGCTGTTCATTCATCATCTGAAACGCAAGTGCTAATTACAGACAAATGTCAGATAGAGCCAATCAAGGGGTGAGGACATCCTGAGCTCTAAGAGGTTGCTCTGTGCCTGTGCAAGCAGAGGACATGTGTCTCCAGCAGGGACACAAACGTTGCCTCAGTAGGATGTCCCAGCATCACCAAAGGCTCTGGGGCATTTGTTTGCTCCCAAGTAATAAGCGATGGGACAAGAGGAAAGGGTCTCAGGTTGTGCCAGGGGCAGTTTATATTGTGTATTAGGAAGAACACCTTCACAAAAGGATTGTCAGGCATTGGAACAGGCTGCCCAGGGAAGAGGTGGAGTCACGATCCCTGAAGGGATTTATAAGAGATGTAGATACCTTGAAACAACTGGGAATTGCTGCAAATCCAATACACTGTGGACATATGCCAGGATCTCACACATTTGCCTGGTTTACCTGCCAGCAAAGGAGTGGTTGCATGAGCTAATTTTGTGGTGTGGAGATTTTAGTGTTATCTGTTATTGCTCTGTATTAGACAAAGTGCAGCTGTCGAGGTAGCTGAGGTGCTTAATAAGTGCATAGAAAGATGCCTAAAGTATCTATGAGATTTCCAGGAGGTAAGAGGAAGTAGATAGCAAAATCTTAAGTTTCTGCATAATTCCTCTTAACACAATATCTGATGTTACTTTCTCATCTGGAGAGATGCCACTCATGTATTTACTTTTAGTATGACAGAGGGTGTTGTGCCATTTCAGCTCAAAGGCTGCCTTTCAGAAGAATGCTCCAGAGGGGAGAAGGCATCTCACAGGAAGCAGCAAATGGGAAAACCAGAGCATCCTAGCTAAAAAATCCTGAAACCAGAACACCGGTTTCCATGACAGAAAATTATGTTAGTCTTGTGGAGCATTATTATTAGAGGAAATTGAGAGCCTTTTGCAGCATGTGACTCACTTAAGTATTTCAAAGAATATTTACAAAGTCACCAACAGTGATTTCTGACCAGCTGCCAAAGGGGGAGTGTGGCAGAGACATGAGAAGTCTGGTGGGACTGTGATGGGGACATGGTGGGGTGGGAGGAAGCCATAGACATCAAAATGCCTCACTCTACCTCAGCTAGGCTCTACTCCCTAAGCCCTGTGGGTGCTGTAGCAAGAAAGGAGTTAAGATAGAGTTGGAAGGGAAAACAGCCTGTAAGTAGGTCCTGCATTGAGGTTTGTAAGGCTCAGCTAGAAAACACTGACACAGGAGGGCAGCCATACCTGGACATGTGTCACCTATAGATTCTTTTCCTGCACGGAAACCAGAGCCTAGCTCCACAGCTCAGTCTCCTGATGGATTGTTTAACCAGGGAGATTTTTAAAAGCTACTTTTCTTCAAAGGATTAATTTGTCTTTTGATGTGGTGAACACTGACAAATGCTGATTTCCCTATCACATTCAAACACACACCATTATAGAAGTTAATAAACCCATTTGCTACCAAATAACTGGGGTTCTTTTTCTTTTCAATTTCATTCTGTCAGGATGATAAGAGGTTTAATGTCTTCATGGCTTCTCCTTCTTCATTCAGTAGCTAAATCAGGTGTAACTATCAATGCAGTGAGCAGCATTTTTTCCCTGTTATGCAGCCATTATTCCCATGTCTCAACGTTGTCTGCTCCCAAGCTCACGCTGACAACAGCAACCATGTTGCTGTCACTATGTGTGATCTGAAGGGTGATATTTCCACCTGCCACGACCTCTGGTGAGCTGAGACGACAGTCCAAACCATAAGAGCTTATAATCTCACAGGGTGCAGTGTCCTCACCAAGCAAGGACAACATGATATGGGGAGCACTCTCCTGCTCCCTGAAATGTTGCAGAGCTTTGGAGGAACGTTTTGGCTCAAGGAACCTGCTGTCCTCATCTAGCACCAAAAGTAGTAACAAGTCAGTATTTGTGCCCTGTGGAACATTTGCTCTTACACATACAGCAGGAGAGGTTCTGTGAACATCTTGGATGCTTCTGCACCACTGGCAGTGGTAGAGGACCAGCACCTGGAGGACTTCAGCATCCAGGAAAGAGCCATGGAATCATTTTGGTTGGAAAATATGTCTAAGATCATTGAATCCAACCCTTGACCCAGCACTGCCAAGTCCACCACTGAACCATGTCCCCAAGTGCCACATTTAAATGTTTGTTGATCACTTTTAGGAATGGTGATTCCACCACTGCCCTGGGCAGCCTGTGCCAGTATCTGACCACTCTTTCAGTAAAAAAAAATTCCCTGTTGTCTAATCTAAACCTCTCCTAGCACAACTCAAGGCTCCTCTTGTCCTGTCCCTTGTTTTGTGGGAGCAGAGTCCCACCTGCACCTGGCTGCACTCTCCTGTCAGGGAGTTGTGGAGTGTGACAAGGTTCTCCTGAGCCTCCCTTTCTTCAGGTTGAGGCTCCCCAGCCCTCCTTCAGTTGCTCCTCATGAGACTTGTGCTCCAGACCCTTCACCAGCTGTGTTGTCCATGCTTAGGTGTTCCAGCACCTGAAGGAACACCTGAAGGAAATCTGGGCTGGTAGAAAACAGCTATAGAATTGCTGTGGGTGCTGTGTGTGCCTATGCCACTGCTCTAAACTCTGTTGTAGGAGAAGACTTGGCTCTGCAAAGCAGAGTATGAGCCCTCTGGTTTGGAATAAGAGAATTTTTTCTTTTCAGTCTTTTCAGTCTTCAAAGGAAGGAGACAAAGAACAAACTTAAGATTCATATATTTATTTAGGGAAGGAGTTTCTCTCACATTTGTGCTAGCAAAGCATGCAAGCAACATCTGAGTCAAAGACTAAAAGCTTATGGGAGCCTTAACCACAGATCAGCTAATTCAACAGAAAATTTTGATTTTTTTGATTTTCCTGGGCTTTACATCAGGCTCTAAAAGTAAAAAAAATGTGATTTATAAGACAAGTCCATGGAAAAAATGATACAGTTGGAGGTAGGAAAAGGATTAAGATCAAGAGCTGTAAAACTTGAGAGCCTTCTCACCACAACTGCTCAGTAACTTTGAACCATAACCTGGCATCTGGACAGAGCATCTTCCCAGGAAGGAAAATCCCAGCTTCCCACATGTATGATTCCCAGTTTCCCATTGTCAGTTTTGTTCCAGCAGGCACAACTGTCTCAGTTTTCATGTGATGCATGTCACGATTCCAGAAGCAGTAAGCTCTTTTTGTATGGTCTGGGTTGTTCGGATTTCTGTCTGCAGCAAGATCACAGGCAGGTACTCAGTGCAGCAAGGCAGAGTGGCATCATAATTAAGATCTGTTCTCTTCATTTGGATGCATCAATGCTTACGCCAGGAGATTTTGACTGTAAAATATACACTCTTTTTTATCCTTGAACTAATTTTAATCTTTCTTTTTCGCTTGTCACAAAGCTTGCCTTTTTTGCTGAGGGTTTCAGCAGAATGCATTGAAGTGAAGAGAGATAACAAGACCTAATAACCCTCTTTATCACAAAATAAATAAGTAAAAGAACAACCCTTCCATTTAGGTGTTGCAGATATAATTGAATGTTCTTTTGAAAACTCTTTGATCAATGTAAGTTGTTAAACTTTTAGCTTTTGTCTCAAATGTAGCTTCTAGTCTTTTCATGTAGGATGAAAAGCTTAGTTACTCAATTCAGCTTTATCTCAAGGTGATTAGTGGGGGTTTTTTGGGGATGGTTTCTCTGTGCCTTGTGGGACTTCATAACATCAGGCAAATCCTTACCTTCCTGAGAGAGGAAGGCTGGCACTGAAAATGGGTGAGAAGTGGCATTTTAGCTGCCTTGCTTATGTTATTGCTACTTCCACCACAGAAGTTGAATATAGCCCGCATTTATTACACAAACTCTATTGCATATGCAAAAAGATATAAAAGCAAGCTTGCTTCCAGGTCTTGTTAGGTTTACCAGGAACTAAATATTTATCCTGGCAACATCAAAGTCTGACAATAAAAAGAATTTCTGTAATATAAAATGAATACTTTGTTATCTGGAGGTCAAGGCATTACCAGGAGAGGACAAACCGTGGGTTCATCATGCTCCCTGCCCTTGGCCATAGTGACATTCTCCACAGAAAAGAGGAAGAAACTTGCAGTAGATAACTTACTCAATGATCTGTTTAAGCAGTTTGTTAAATAAAAGGCCTGTCAAGTTAGCTTAAGATACTTCACAATTGATTTTTAATTACTTCATTATTCAAAAACTCTCAAGTTTGTCCTGGATAAACTCAAAGCCAGAGAAACACCATAATGACTGAAGAGAACAAAGCTCCCAGCATTCAGGGTTTCAAGCCCAACCCTAACACCATACACTAAAGAAAATTGGCCTCCTTCAGCAAGTGTCACTGGAACCCGTAGGTGCTACTGGATGCATTTTGGAAATAACCCCCTCATGGCTGAAGTTTGTGCAATGCTCCTTTAAAGTTATGCTCAATAAAAATCTCCAAAATTAGATTATTTGGAGTTTGGAATAAATGGGTTTTGCATAAAAATAGAAAACTTTAGCACCTTTCAAGAGTTCCATGCATAAATACCAGCATGGAGAGAAACAACTTGCCTAATTTACATGCAAGGTGCAATTTGGGTGATGACCAAGCATTCTTATACTTTTCATATTGCAATCTGAATCCAAGATCACAAGCCTCTCTGAATAAAGCACTGATCTCTACTTCAGTTGTATTTTTAATGAGTGGTTTAGTGTTCAGGAAGGATCCTTTTCATCCTTGGAGCTGGGGATGTGACACTTTCATGTCTCAGTGCTGGCTTGCCCATATTAATCCTCCTTTTGATGAGTAGCTCTGCCCAAAGGATGACAACTTTTTAAATAATAAAAAATTTGCTTTTGTTCCTTTCCAGAGTAAAATCAAACCTTTGTGAGAGGCCTGAAATGGCAGGTGAGAGGTGAAATCACTGTGTTCAAATCAGAATCAGAAACACAGAATGGTTTGGGTTGGAAGGAACCTTAAAGCTCATCCAGTTCCACCCCTGCCATGGGCAGGGACACCTTCCACTAGACCAGGTTTCTCCAAGCCCTGTCCAGCCTGGCTTGGGGCCCTTCCAGGATGGGTCAGCCACAGTTCCCCTAGGCATCCTGTGCCAAGCCCTCATCATCCTCATAGAGAAGAATTTCTTCCCTGTATCTGACCTAAATTTCCCTTCTTTCAGTTTGAATTCTCAATTTGTATTGTCTCAGAACACTAAATAAAAAATAGTTTCCTTAGATGTCCTGCTATCTCAGGATATGGTATTCTGCCTTGAAGCCTTTTTGTTTAAGTCTTCGTCCCACAAGAAGAGGCCTAATGAGTTACGAGGTTTTCAAAACCCACAAAATAAAAACTGTGATTCAATTCCCTTATGGGGTTTCTCTCTTTTGTGTGTTCTCAAAACAGGCAAATTAACAGGAATAATTTACAAAAGTGATTGAGTGACTCATAGAATTACAGTATATGGTCAGTCTGACAGATTATATTGTTTGGAATAAATTTTCCTACAGCCAGATTTTGCTTCATGTGTATGTCAAGCTAAGTCTGGGGTCTTTACTCTGGTTTTTCTCCTAGTTTATGCAGGCAAAGAAGACTGGAGTGTTGCCTTCTGATGGAAGGCGTGCGACTTGGTTCCGATGGGGCGGCACGGCAACCCAGCCTCTCCCGAGTCACTCAGGCCAAATGACTCGCAGACACCAATGTGGTGGACGGCAAATGGCATTTATTAGATCCTGGTATGGGAATATATAACCTCGGAGGGTTACGTCACTCCCTCCGGCTAGTGCCACAACTGAGCATAACCAGGAACTGCTATATTGGGGCATAACTGGGGGATGGTAACTGGGTAAAATTGTTAGGGGTAGGGAAGGACATAACATGGCCACGGGGGGAAGGGGTGCTGTCTACCGTACAGCCCGAGATCTTCCAAATGCCGGGCCCTACCTACCACACTGGAGTCAGAATTTGGAAAGGTCCAGGCAACCCGGAGTCCCACTGCATTTCTGTGCTTGCTCAAAGTATCACAGAATTATTTTCAAGACAGAGAGTTTGAAAGCTGGCTGCCAGTATTGAAATTTACAAATAGGACTTTTGTTCCATGGTTCATGATTTACACGGGATGGATCATGTTTTCTAACATAGCCCCAGTCACATGTGGTACATCTGAAAACACAACCAGTTATTTGACAGTTTCCTTTCTCCATTTGTAATGAAGCCAATGCTGGCAGTAAGTCTTCAATAGCTTTTCTTTCCACAAATAATCACACGCTTTCACAGAGTGAATGGTATTCCCAAGGCGATTACAAAACTATGGGCTGTCGCCCTGAGTTTTAGCCTTCTGATGTTTTAATTTCTATGATAAAGTTTCTCACGAGGTTTTCTGTAAACATGCAGATTTTTGCTAACTGTCTCCTTGTTTTTCATTCCTTCTCCTGGGAGGAGAAAGGTTTGATTGACTCTTTTATTGGCCCATTGGGTTGGAGAGGTGGTGACCTCTCTCTCCAATCCACGGCTGTTCTGAAAACTATATAATGTGTGAATCAAAAAAAAGTTTGCTTCTTCTTCTTCGCCTTTCGCTGGCTGAAGTCGCTGTATCTGCGTGTTTCGTGTTGCACTCTATAGTGACATCTGTTGACCCCGAGTGAGGAGTGCATCTGGACCCGGGTGGTGGCATGAGTTGTGCGGAAACGCCCTGTTCGACATGGTAGTTCTTACCGATTCCCGTTCTGGGTCCGGGGTGGTGGAGATTTTGATGATGATGTTAGAGACGAAAGGTTTTCCAGTTTCCCGGAGTACATAGGAGAAATTGTATCTCCTGGGACAGAGAGAAGGTGTTTTTCTAAATGACGATTATGTCTTTTGTAGGGCACCCTGGTCTCTTATCCGTGACCGGTTGCTCCAGGCGCCGGGGGACAGATATGGTCCTGAGGTAGGCCATCTGCTTCTGTGTTGGAGGCAGGTGGATTTGGGTCTTCAGCAGTACGAGGATCCGTCCCGGCCTCCCAGCCCCGCGGAGCCTTGCAGCATCTCCCAGGAGCTCTCGGCTCCGTTGGGGGAGGAGTTTGAGTTTTTGCGGGAGGCTGAGCCTTCCTTTTCCCCCCAAATTGATGAGGTGACAGATGAGGTACCCTCGGAGGATAAGCAAGGCGATGAGGACTTGCTGGCTCTGTCGGAGGATTCTCCCACCCCCGAGCACAGGTTGTGGTCTGATGAAGGAGACGTGTCTTTCCCCCGCACATCCCCGGTCCTATGTGGGAATGGGGAAGTGATAGATCAGACTGGGGCTCAGTTCAAATGTACTTCAGTGACAACCTTGTGTCCGCATTGTGAGGTTTCTACTGAGTATTCCCTCAGTGCGGTGGACATGAAACTAGTAGCCCTGGATGACGACTCGGCTGATGATTCAGAGATAGATTCGGCCAAGTCAGGGGGCGACCCCCTGGGAGCTGAGGCACTGACTGACCTATTGGGACCGGAGCCAAGTGGCTGCGCGCTTTCCCCCGGTCCCTCCGCAAGTGTTTCCCCAACCGCGCCAGATCGAGGTGCGGGCGGAGCAGCGGCCAGGCCGGCGTTGGGCGCCCCCGCGCACCCACCAGGTCTGCCCGCTGCGCGCGCCGTGGCAGGTGGAGGCGGG
The DNA here is from genome assembly GCA_013396995.1 of Dicaeum eximium. Taxonomy (NCBI): domain Eukaryota; kingdom Metazoa; phylum Chordata; class Aves; order Passeriformes; family Dicaeidae; genus Dicaeum; species Dicaeum eximium. The sequence continues at coordinate 955 of VWZP01006533.1, read as the reverse complement.
CTTCGGGCAGAGACTCGCTCAAGCCCGGGCAGGCCAGCGTTGCTAGGTGCCCTGCCCACAATTTGCCCCCACTTCGGGTGGCGTGTGCCGCCTGGCCCTTCAATCCGGGTGCTTGGCTGAAGCGCGGGGTGGAACCGCGGCTAGGAAAGCCGTGCCTCCCCCCGCGGCTCATTCCCTCCCTGCGCGGGGATGGGACGTCTGGAGCGGCCCCGCTCCAGGCTGCGTCAGGCTCCCGCGCCCTGCCTGGCTCAAAAGCGGCGGCGGGATCCTCTGGGCGAACCGTGCGGGCCGGCAGCCCAGCGCCACCGGCAGCCAAGGGCTCATCAGAGGTGGGAGTGGCTCTGACACCAGCAGGCTCTGCTCCGTCCCCGCTGCGTCCGGTGAATACCGGTCCTGCAGCTAAGGGTAGGACTGAGAAGTTTGTGTTTGGTCCAGGAAAGGATGCAGCAGATGCAAAAGAGATATTAGGAGGTCTGCAGGTGTTCCCTGTTATTTTGGATGGCAAATATAACATACATCAGCCTTTGTCATGGGACGCTGTGAAGGATCTTCGAAACATTGTTGGCAGACATGGCTTAGCGTCTGCTGAAGTTATGCAAACGATTAGGATGCTTAATGGTAATCTGTTAGTGTGTTATGATATTCGGGCTATGGCTCATGCCGTGTTTCGGCCAGTAGAGGTTGACTTTTTTGAGACAAAGTGGAACTAACTAGCATCCAAAGTGACTGCACAAAATGCTGTATTAGATCAGCAGGACCCGAGGTGTGCATTGCGACTGGAAACATTGCTAGGTACGAACGAGTGGGCTGACCTGAATAAGCAAGTTGCCCTTGACCGTATTGTTCTCGATGTGTGTCAAGAAACAGGTATAGCAGCATTGCTAAAAACCGTTGAGATGGCTGCTCCACAGGAGTCATTCGTGTCTGTGGTACAGAGGCCTGATGAGTCTTTCCT
>VWZP01006531.1:130972-160220 GCA_013396995.1 Dicaeum eximium | reverse complement strand
GGACATGATGAAGTTAATTCAAAGGACCCACTGAGTCCGCCCAGTGCAGAGGGCACTACAAATCCCTCCGTGCCACCGGCCACTGCAGAGCTCTGCGCTCCAGAGGCATTTCCACAGGGAGCAATGGGTGAGTACAGGGCTGGGAAGTGGGCACTCCGTACCAGCCACGGGGAGAGCAAAGGTGAGGCAGCTCAGCAAGAGGGAGAGGCTCCATGCACTGGTTCTTGCACACTGATGGGGAGCAGTGGCACCGGTGCCCTTTAGGGGCTCTTGCCACCTCTGAGCACCAGCTGCTCCCCCCCTGTCTTCTGGCTCACCCCAGCCAGGGCCCTGCTCCAGGACCAGGAGTGAAACCTGGCTCAGGCAGTTCTTGGGTACTTCGCTCTGCCCAAAACTGCCCCATGTTTGATGTGCCCACTGCAGATCAAGAGGACAAGGGCAGGTTGTCTGTCCCTCTGGAAGCTTTGCAGCTTGCAGGGAGCAGCCTGATGCTGCCCAGCGTGCTCGGTGCCCTCCTGCACCTCACAGGCTCCTGTTAACTGCGCTGCTGGAGCCATGGGAGGGACAGTCACATTTCTTCTTTTCTTCTGGTCCCTTTCTAGCAGCACAGTGTCGTCTGCTCCTTGCTTCCCTGCTCATCTTGGCTGTGCCAGGCCGTTCTGTGCACACACAAAGCCTAAACACCTTCGAGAAATCTCCCTCCAACACTTCATCGAGTGGTCTGAAGAGAACCAGTAGGTAGCATCCTGTGGGCATCTGGTGTTGTGTGCACGTCAGTATACAGTACAGTGTAGTACAGTACCCAGCCAGCTCTGGGTAGGGGAAGGACTGTACATTGTCCCTCACCCTGGCACTGCTCAAGGGTGAAGGATGGTAGAGGTGTACCTGACACTGGAATTCAGGAATAAAACTTAATAATATAGTATTCAGAATCAGGCATTTCTTTATTGCAAAGCCCAACTACAGTCGTGGATGCACAGGGAAGAGCTCCACCAAAGGGCAGGCATGGCTCAAAATGGTATAAGCAGTTATTACCCATGGCATTTACTTATTTATTTATTTATTTATTACCCATAAGCATTTATTATACATTCTACTTTAGGTGGCCGCAGAGCCCCATAATTACCTTGGGCCACCTTGATTTGTTACTGAGCTCTCAAGGAATCACTGACTGTTCCATTAACTGCCACTTTTGCAAAATTTGCTATGCTTTCAGCGAGGTTTTATTGCTACACACCTTTGTGAGAGGCATCCCTGCAGTCACCTTCCTCCCTTCACAGCACATTCCTCTGTGCACCTGGGCCAAGGCACTGCTCTGCGGGAAATGGGACACGGGAAGCGGTGCCCGGCGTCTGTCCCCGGTGTGTTCCCATGTGTCCCCCCATGTCCCCCTGTGTTCCCTCGCCCAGGGGAACTTGCCCGGGATGGCCGGGCCCACCCTCACGGCCTCGCCGGCCCTGGGCAGGATCCGCCCCGGGCTGCGGGGCACGCGGAGGGGCCGGGCTGGGAAGCGGCTCTGGGCCCTGAGAGGAGCTGTGGGCAAGGGGCTGCCGGCCCTGCGGCACGAAACCCGCTGGGCCGGCCCCTAACGCTGCCCCTCGAGAAAGGAAGAGGAGGAGGAAGCTGAGAAATGAGCTTGGAATCTCCCAGGGCAGAGATTAAGGGACAAGTGCACTTGGGGCCGGGGTCGGGGCCAGCCCTCGGGCACGGCTCCGAGCGGCTCCCGAGTCGGTGTCAGGGCTGCCTGTGAGGATTTCAGCCGGCACCCGAGACCAGCAGTGCCAGCAGTGCCAGGCGGGCCCGCCGGGATCTGCCCGCGGCTTCCCAGCCCATGAGGGCCGCGGGCTCTGCAGGGCTGCTCCGGCTTCCACAGCAGCCCCAGATGCTCAGAGCTGCCCTGCAGGCGCCACGGGACCTGCACTGGCCTCAGGGCCTGGCCCCAGGGCTCATCTGCTCACCCTGGTGACTGGGGAAGGAGCTTAAGGAGCATCAGGGAGCCTGGGGAAGAGAGAGACCGGTGAGACAAGGCTCTGCCTGTAATTTTAATGTTTTTTATTAACTGAATACAACTAAGTCATGTTTCTGATGACCATTGTCACAGATGTTTCTCGCTTCTGACAAGATAGTTAAAATCACAGCCTGGAATACTGTGGGGCAGTACAGACCGTGCTGCCTGCTCTGCCTCAGCAGTCAGTGGTGTGTTTCTGTGTGGAGTTTAACAGCCTCATTTATCCTTTGGACTCTGGTGCCGATTGCTCAGGACCAGCAACCAGGGCTGGTTTTCCATCGGCTGGTTTGCTCAGCAGTGCTGCACTGCTGCATGTTGGGGCAGCCAGGAAGGGCAGAGGCTTTAGGAAATCCCAAGTCCAGCTGAGGCTATGGAAGTTCTCTAATAGTGGCATCTACATCACCTTGCAAGGTCTCCACCATTTCCTGGGTTCACCTCAGTTTCTGCTCTGCAGGAGACAGTTGGCAAGCACCAGGTTCAAATAGCCTGTTGGACCATCTTGTCATGTTTGTCACCATGTGCTATGTCAGACACCTGCACAGTGACCATGGCTGCCAGCGATGGGTCGCTATCTCAGTGCTCATTGACAGGAGAGGGATGAGAGTGAACATTTGCAAGCTGGATGGAAATAGCAGCTTGCATTTATTAAATGTTTGGCACATTCCAGGTCACCTCTTACAGCATCTTCTGCCTTCTAGTGGTACTGGGGTTTCGCACAAATCTTCAGTCTTGTGCTTGTTTTTCAGCTGCAAACACTTTCATGTGTTGCTTCCTGCTTAAGGAACTCTTGTCCCTGTAAAACCAACAGCTGCTTTCTGAGCCTTTTGCTTTGTAGTTAATGGTAATATTTTGTAGTTTCTCTCTTTCTCTCCCTGTCTGTTTTGGAGAGCTGAATGATCTAATACCTTGCATCGCACCAGGTGTGCATTCCTCTACTCAAGAATACAATATAGAAGAGAGGCAGAAGAATCTCCTCAGGACACACATACAAACACTGGGTCCTGGACAGTCCCAGCCATGTTTGGCTGCTGTAACCTTGGGCTGGCTCAGTTCTTTTGGTCAAACATGAGGCTCAGACATTCCTTGCTGGGTTCTGCCCACACCTTTGGCTGGTGTGAGGTCAGCGTGGCTGGCTAGAGTGTGCCCTCCCACCTTGTCTGGTTCCCTGGCGACCCAGGTGCCCAGGTTCCACCTTGGAACTCTGCCTTTGTCCAGGGAGCTCAGGCACCTGGGTGCTGGGCTTGGGGTCATGGGGTGGTGGTTTGTGGCCCTGATGCTGATGTTAGTCCCCTGGCATCCTAGAAACCCTGGCTTGTGGCTGTGGGTCCTGATGTCCTGCCTCCCTGAGGTGCGCCCCTGCCTGCTCTGCTTTGGGCCCCCCCTTCAGCGGGCACGGTTTTGCCGTGACATTACTGGGGCCTATGTCGATGAGCCCGAGCATAAAAAATGCCAGGAGGCCCTTGTTCAGGCTGCTAAACCACTTGCCTCCGTCTCTGTAGGTATGTCATGAGTCCCTAGGGACACCAAACCCAACAGGGATCCTGCCCAAGGACCTCTGTCCTGACTGGTCCCTCCTTTCCACCAGGGATATCCATCCCAAGTGGGTGGGATCCCCACCCTAAACAGCACTCCAGAACCCTCTGGGGTTTCCCATTTCAACCAAGGCCCTCACACTGACATTGAGCAGGATCCCAGGAAGTTGGGGACCCTAAGGACCAACCCCGGACAAGCATACTTGGCACTCACAACCATGCCAAGGTCTTCTCAGTCCTGATTTGGCCCCCAGGGACCTTTAGGAATCCCAAAACTCCCTGGAACCCTGAGAATCACCCAACTGTGACTAAGGACACACTGGGGACCCCTTGGCCCTACCTAGGACCTTAGGAATCCATAGGGACACCTGACCTTTCCCAGTATCCCTTAAATATTGTTCAGGACTTCAGGAACCCCCAGAAACCCCCAGACCTTACTGGACCTTCCCATCCCTGAAATTCCAAGCCTAACCCTGTACTGATTCCTGTGTCCCTGTACTGGTTCCAGGGGCAGGACAGCATGAGGAACTTCGGGAGATCGTCATGGATGCTATGAATTTTGTAGAGGATCAAAAGGGCAAGAGTGAGCAGTGAGGGATGTGAGACACAGGACATGGGACATGAGACATGGGGCAAGGGGGGTGGGTTGTGGAGGCCTTGAAGAGGGATGGGGTGGAGGTGAAATACAGGAATATGAAGGTCTTGGAGCTGTAAAGGGATATTTGGGGGATCCTGAGGGTATATTGGTTTCAAGATACACAGCTTCTTGGGGAGTTTGAGGGTATATTTGGGAATATATGTGACTTCAGGAGGGATATATGGAGTCAAAGTGAGTTGTATAAGGGATCTGTGGAGTCTGGGAAAGGTTTATGAGGACCAGGGGGAGGGCACATTGTCTAACCTGGACATTTGGGACACTCCAGAGCCCCTGAAAGAGTCTCTGCGGAAAGCTGTCCACAGAATCTGGGCAAAGCTGACGCACCTGGCAAAAGGTATGGGGCCACCCTGAGACCCCCTGTCCTTGAGAAGCTCCCAGGGACCCCATCTGGGCTGCACAAGGGCTGAATCCTGACAGCTCATTACAAGGATGTGGGTCCCCAGTGATGCCCAGCTGCTTCTTCCCCACCAGTTCCAGCCTGCATCCCACCCTGTGGTGAGTGCCTGTCCCTCTGTCTTGCCCTCCTCTGTCTCCTAGTACATCTCCCACTTCCCTGGGACCATCAAGTCTCTCTTTTCCAGGATTCCAGCCAGCTGCCCGCGTCTTCCACTGTGGTACCTGCCGCTATGTGGACTGTCAATTTGGCCTGGACTGCCCAGGTATGGGGCCATGTGGACTGTTGTGTTAAGGGTAAGGAAATCTTCCTCAGCTTCCCCCCATTCTTAGGTTATTTTTGTACTGTTTTTTATGTTTGGTGGCACTTGAGTGACTGCAGTTACTCTTCTTGTACTGATTGAGGTCAAATGGTCTAACTTTGCTTTTAGAGGTCTAGGCTAGAAAAATGCAGAATGTGTGCTCAGCAAAGGTGGTCATACGTGGGGGCAGGTAGCTTTTGGGATGGAGGTGTGTTCAGTATTATCATGAGATTATAGTGAGCAAAGTTGATCCAAAAGACAGGATTTCACCACAAAAATCTCTGGGGGCTCCCTGTATTTCTCACCCATGGTCCCACACTGAATGCACCTGCCCGAGTGTCCATCTGCCCATCCCTGCAGCCAGCACAGAAGCCCCATCACCTCTGTCAGTGCACATGCAGATGTGAGCTCATGAGCCTGTCAATGCTCCCAGTGCAGGACGTGTGGACCTACACAGATGAAACCATTGTGCTGCGCTGCAGCGTGCCTTTCCGCACCCCCGCCGGCCTGCCCGTCACCTGGATGTTTGCCCCACATGTGAGTTGCACGTGGTCTTGCCAGGGTGTGAGTAGGCATTCTGAGGGGGACTGCTGCAGGTATAGTGACTGCTGCCACAGCAGCTCTCTGTGCTGGAAGTAGCAGCTGTGTAAGCACACACAGGTTGCTTGCTCGTGTGAAGGGTGCACACGAGTAGCAGGCAGATGTGTGGTTCACAAATCCATGTGTGCACATAGAATCATAAAATCACAGGATGGTTTGGGTTGAAAAATACCTTAAAGCTCACTTCATTCCAATCCCCTGAAAGGTGTGCAGGGACACCTTCCACTAGACCAGGTTGCTCCAAGCCCTGGCCTTGGACACTTCCAGGGATGGGGCAGCCACATCTTACCTGTGCAACCTGTGCCAGGGTGTCGTGGGGAGAGTGGAAGCTTCAAAGTTTATTAAAGAAGCCCTGCTGCTGAGTCTGAGGGTCATAAAGGATTCCTTTGTGTATTTAAACTCTTCCAGAGAGATGGGTTCAGATGAAGGTAAATCCTTCCTTAGCCTCAGAATTTGGCAACAGTTTAAATCTTAGGAATTATTTTGGCCCACAAGTCCTAATGATGGCAAATCAGATATATTTATAAAAAGGAATTATTTAGTAAACAAATGAACAGGCAAAATAGGTGGAAGATCTTAACCAGAATTACTTACTACACAATATAAAACTAAAAGAACTACTAGTAGATTACAGCATAACATAGAACAGTGCACTATAGCAAGGTATCCATATTAAAGCTAGCAAAAGAAATAGCATTGAATAGGAGCCAAATGTAACTTACCACCAAAATGACAAAAATGTACACAGATTCTGGGAATCTGTAACTGGGAAGTAGATGTCCCTATTCATGGGAGAAACTCCACACAATTCCAGGAAAATCTATAGAAGCTTTCTACTTTGCAGAAGTTTGCTGTGGCACAGTTGTAAAGTGACTTGCAGTCAGTCAGAAATCCAGCTTATCTTCCACATCTCACTTTGACAGTAAGATGTTTATTGGCAGTTGGGAGATGCCAGACCAGTGCTAACCCAGTGGTGCAAAAATAACTCCTTACAAGGCAGATTGTCCTGTTAGAGTTATCTGGCTGGCTAACAAACAACAGATAAACTCCTGAGGGGGATGAGATGCTCTGCTACACAGGGCCTCACCATCCTCACAGGGAAGAAGTTCCTGCATGTGCAGGAAGTGGTTTTTGTGTACACGCTGGCTGTGCATCCCTGGGTGTCCATGTGTGTGGGATGGGAGGTGTGTGCACCTGCACCAGCAAGGAGTACAAGAAGCATGAAGGGGATGTGTCAAGCACGTGCAGGACACAGGTGCCTCTGTGTGCACGTGTGCAGTTTGTGTGCCTGGTGGTCAGGGCCGTGCTGATGTGTCCCCCTGTGCCCCAGCTGCGCACACAGGACATGTCACTGTTCAAGGAGCTGAAGGGGAATCCAGAGAAGCCCTTCAGTCTGACCATTGAGGAACCTGCTCCAGGAACCGTGGCCTGTCGCCTGGGAGAAGATACCAAGCCCATTATCCGCAGGTTCTTCTACCTCAATGGTGAGCCCAGACACCTGAGTGCCCCGGGGCAGGGAGCAGTGTGGAGCAGAGTGGGACCTGGGACACCTGGGTCCATGGGAAGGGGGTGAGCAGGGTGGACAGGTGGATTAAGGCATGTGTTCCCTGGTGCCTGACTCCTCTGGGAGCATGTGGGGTGGAGCAGGGACCCCCAGATGCCTGGGTCACTGGGGACAGCAAGGTCTGTGGCTGGAGCAAGAGCTGCAGGGACAGCTGGTCACTGGGTGCAGAGCCCCATGACCTGAGGGGCCTGGGTCCCCACAGTATCAGAGGGAAGCGTGGAGGAAGAGAAAGAACTCCAGGCTGTGTTCAGCACTGTGCTGCACTCGGCTGATGACGAGAACCCCCTGTCCCGCACACCATCCATGGGGCTGGCTCTGGCTTTTGGCTCCATGGCATTCGTTCTGCTGCTGATGTGAGTACTCCTGACTTGGTGAACTGTGCTCTAAAAATCCTCATGCTTCTGGAGCTCTTCACAGACCAGCATGGGACTCCCTATCCCCTCTGGGTTCTCAGTCCCTTGGGATGCCCTGCAAGTAGAAGGGGACCCAGGTATCCAAGGGTGGGCCAAAGACTGACAGGACTCCTAAATTCACAGGACCCTCCATGTCTGCTGGGACTCCCTTTGTCCTCTGGCCCATTCCAGGATCTCCTCCTTGCACCCAGTAGCACTCCAGGCTGCTTTTACTTCCCCCAGATTCCCTAATTGCCCCTGAAACCCTGCAGCTTCCCCCTGTTTTCCCTAGAACCCTCTCTGTCCCTGTGGGGGCACCAGTTATGGTCAGTTGCCCCAGTTGCCCCCAGGATGCCATAGCTTCACCCTTAGGCCCATCAGTTGCTCTGAGCACCCCTCAGTTGCCCCTTGAGCCCTCTAAATGCCCCATGTGTCCCTGCCGTCCCCACATGCACCCTAATGGGAATAGGTGTTCTCCCTGCTCTGCCTTTCTCCATTCCTCCTTCTGTCTCCCAGGGCCATCTGGCAATTCCTCTGTGTCCGTCAGACATGCCGCAGACGTGGACATCAGGATACTGGAGAGGATTCCAGATCCCTGGATTCAGTGTAGGGGACTTTAGTACATGGATCCACCCCAGAGGACCAAAATTTCTGCAATTGCTTTTCTTGTGCTGGGCGCTTGAATGGGAATAGTCTTAAACAGAAATACAGAGTTCTGAAAACCTGGATTATGCTTGTGATAGAAATATTGGGTTCTTGGGCTTGCAGACATTAAAACTGGGTTCTGGGCAGCATTTCCTTTCCCTGGGAGGGCATTTCATATGTAGCTGGAGCTGCAGAGATGTCAGTGGTGGTGATGGTGCAGAGTGGGGGAGAAGGGGAGTAACTTGATAGACTTGCTTTAGAGCTGCCTTAAATTGGTCAAGAATCAATGGGAGTGGTTGAGAAATACAAGGGATGGGTCCCTTGGCTGCCCCTGACTCCAGCAAGGGCCAACACTAGAACAATGTCTGGAGCAAAGCTGGCCCAAAATTGTGGTATCAATGTGGGATCTCAAGGCAAAAAGAGGAGGGGAAAGCATCTCTGCTTGCTTGAGATCAGAAGCTGGACAGTGTCTCTCGCTCTCCCCTGAAGGAATGCCTCTGGTTGAGCTTCACACCTCCAACTGCATTGGAGCAGACCTGGGAATAGTTATGTATATGTAACTGGGTCAATATATATTCACAGCTAATAGATCCCTGTTACTATCCCTTCAGTCATAATACATCTTAACACTCCGCAGTTAGTGCATTTATCACCAACAGTTCTGAGTCTGCTTCCCAGTTCCTTCCCTAAACCACACTATTTGTGAACCTGGATTGTGTAGTTCTTACTCAACTGGATGAGTCCATGTTGGTGAATTGCACTGTGGGGAATCTGTGATCTCACAAGTTCCCTCTGAACACAGCCAGATTTATCAGATGTATCAGATCTTCTCAGTTTGTGCACTGCCTCTCTCTGCCATCCTGTCTGAGTGCCTTACAACCAAACTACTCTACCTTTGCACGTTTCCAAATACCCTCTGTTCCCTCTGAGTGATTCTCTGGATCCCCTCTTACTCGTTTGCTTCACTTCCAACCACTCTCAGATGCACTCCATTCCTATCCAGCTGCTTTCATATCCTCTTCATTCCCCTTGTTGTGCTCTCTTAGAACCCCTCTGTTGTTCTCCTTGCACTAACAGGAGAACAAATCATTGCCATTTTTCCCCTTGAACACTCCTGTGCCCTCCATTTCCCTCGGTGTGCACCCAGATCTCATCTGTTCCCCTCCTTGAGTACTCAGATCTCCTTTGGTCCTTTCAGCATCTCCTTAGTGCTCACTTTTCTCCCCTGGGCAAGCACACATCCCTGTTTTTCACAGCAGGTGCCCTCAGATTCCCTCTGCTGACCTCCATCGATGCTCAGACCCCACTGTCTCTTCGGTGGGTGCTCAGTTCCTGTGGGTTCCACCATGATATCCCAACTGCCCCTCTGTGCACGCTCAATCCCCTCTGGTTTTCTCCAAGCATGCTTAGATCCCCTCTGTACATGCTCAGATCCTTGTTGCTGCCTTCCATTGCCCTGTTTTCACTCCATTCCTGGCTAGACACTTCTTTCCTCTCATCCTGCATGGCCACTCTCCCACACCCAGTGCCCAGAGGCCACAACTCTCATCTGCCTCACAGAAACCTTTCATCAGGCCCTTCAGCTGCTTCCTACCAGGTCAGGACTGTGTCCCAATGGGGAATCAAGACTTCTCCTGCTTCCCCCAGATACAGACCCCTCCACTACGACCCTCTGCCTGTGCCATGCACCCCAGAACAGCAGCAGCTGCTTCAAACACTGCCCCACAACAGTTCCCCTCCCTGAGGATCTTGGGGCTGCTCTGCTGCCCCACCCAAAGCCAGGCTGGGCTGGAGCAGATTAAACAAGAGCCCCTTGACCTGGCAGCACCAGCTGCAGTGGTGGGAGGCAGGGACAGACCGAAGTTTGCTCTCCACCTGGCTGGTGACTGTGGCATTCAAGTGTTTACTAAGCAATACTCCTTAATGTTCACAAATATGCTGTTCCCCGGGGAAATTCCATCCAAGTCACTGCGCGCTCACAGAAGTGACCATTCCAAGGATTCTTGCTGGCATGAGAATTATTTCCTTGCAATCCAGAACCAGAGGCACTTCCACCTCAGCTGGTGTTTTCTGCAGGCACAAAGGAACCAGCCTGATCTCTTCCAGCAGAAAAGGGGGGTAGGACCCACTGAGCCCGCCCAGTGCAGAGGGCACTACAAATCCCTCCGTGCCACCGGCCACTGCAGAGCTCTGCGCTCCAGAGGCATTTCCACAGGGAGCAATGGGTGAGTACAGGGCTGGGAAGTGGGCACTCCGTACCAGCCACGGGGAGAGCAAAGGTGAGGCAGCTCAGCAAGAGGGAGAGGCTCCATGCACTGGTTCTTGCACACTGATGGGGAGCAGTGGCACCGGTGCCCTTTAGGGGCTCTTGCCACCTCTGAGCACCAGCTGCTCCCCCCCTGTCTTCTGGCTCACCCCAGCCAGGGCCCTGCTCCAGGACCAGGAGCCTGAACCAGAAACCTGGCTCAGGCAGTTCTTGGGTACTTCGCTCTGCCCAAAACTGCCCCATGTTTGATGTGCCCACTGCAGATCAAGAGGACAAGGGCAGGTTGTCTGTCCCTCTGGAAGCTTTGCAGCTTGCAGGGAGCAGCCTGATGCTGCCCAGCGTGCTCGGTGCCCTCCTGCACCTCACAGGCTCCTGTTAACTGCGCTGCTGGAGCCATGGGAGGGACAGTCACATTTCTTCTTTTCTTCTGGTCCCTTTCTAGCAGCACAGTGTCGTCTGCTCCTTGCTTCCCTGCTCATCTTGGCTGTGCCAGGCTGTTCTGTGCACACACAAAGCCTAAACACCTTCGAGAAATCTCCCTCCAACACTTCATCGAGTGGTCTGAAGAGAACCAGTAGGTAGCATCCTGTGGGCATCTGGTGTTGTGTGCATGTGTAGCTCTGGGTAGGGCAGGACTGTACACTGTCCCTCACCCTGGCCCTGCTCCAGGATGGAGGATGCTGAGGGTGTGCCTAGTGCAGGCTGCAGGGCTCTGTGTGTGTATATGTGCATGTGTGTGCACTGTGCAACCTGGGAAGGGTGGTTTTGTGCTTGAAGAGATCATTTTTCCCCATTTCCTTAGTCACAGGCAGGGGCTAGGTGCCCTTCACCTTGCTGCCAGCATGACCCTGCTGTAGTGGCACAGTCTGTGTTTCAGGAGACCCAAAGGAGCCCACTGGTGCCTGTATTCAGTCTCTTGGACTGATATCAGCATAGCTGAGTCCATCTGGGGCCTTTCAATGGGGCTGACTCCTGTTGCTCTTCCATACAGAAAAGGAGCAGAGGGTTGAGGGCAGCCCACTCTCACCTCCAGACCTCTCTGGGCTGGGAGAGCTGGTTATCCCCCATGTGCTCTGGCAGATGAATCTCCCTCCTGCCCAAGGTCCCCTCCTGATGCCCAGGCTTTTGTTCTGTCCCCTCTGTCCTGCCCCAGCTTGGCCCAGGGACTGCAGCGAGGTTCCGGTTGGCAGCCCCAGTGGTGTCTACATCATCCAGCCCATGGGACTGCACCCCATCATGGTGTCCTGCGAGATGAGTGGGGCAGACAGGGGCTGGACCGTCATCCAGAGGAACCGGCAGGACACGGATATCAGCTGGGCTGAGTCCTGGAGCAGCTACAAGCACGGCTTTGGGAATGTGCACACTGAGTTCTGGCTGGGCACCGAGTACATCCACCAGATCACCAGGCAGAAACTCTACCAGGTCAGGTTTGTCATCTGGGGTGCTTCAAATAACATGAAGTTTGCAGACTACAACCTGTTCAGCCTGGACGATGAGTCCCAGGGCTACCGGCTGAGGCTGGGAGCGCACTCAGGGACAGCAGAGGATGCCATGGATTCAGACAATCCCAGGAAAGTGCACAACAACATGAAGTTCTCCACAAAGGATCGGGATCAGGATACTTACAGAGGGAACTGTGCCTCTCGCTATGGGGGTGGGTGGTGGTACTCAGCATGTTACTCTGTGCAGCTGAACGTCAGGGGACGCCTGACCTGGGGCAAACTGTGCAAGGGGAACTGCAGAGCCTCAGCCATCCTCATCAAACCAACTGCACACCCCTAGAACTCCTTCCCCCTTCTGTCCACATGCACCACATGGCCAGGCCAGTGCCCTGCTGGGGCCTGTTTGATGATGAGACCTGGGGGGTGAATAGGATTGTTCCTCTATATCAAGAACTGCTTTGTTTTCCTCCTGTCCTGAAAAGCAGCAAAGCTCCTGGCTCTGTCTCTGGCAATTCACCTGTGGTGGGTTTTGGGGGGAATATTATTAGAATGCATCTTTATAAATGCTGCATTATCCAAGCATGTTCCTTCTGGAGAGAACTCTGTGCTCAGAAACCTAAAATCCTCCTGATCAGCACAATCTTATGCTCTTTCTGCTTTGTGGGTACAGATGTTTTCAGCAGAAAAATATCCACCATCACCAGCTAACCTGACCTAAGCTATACTGAGCCCAGGGTAGGCCATGTCCACAACACATCCCTGCTGCAGTCTGTGTTCATCCTGCAGAATAAAATCACTTTCAGACCTGCATAGTGTCCTTTGTTTATTGGGAACTCCTTGCAACTGCTGCCCATTTCCTGCTAGAAGCACACCTGAGGCTTCTGGTGCAGTAAGAAAACATTTTAAAAGGAAAATTTTTTCATACAACTCAAGTGAGGAATTAGAGATAAAACTTGCACTTAAAGAAGAGGGTTGCATTCCAAGGTGGGGATCTTCCAAAAAGGGAATGTAGCATCACACAGCCAACAGCAAACAGGGGGTGTGAGGGAAGCATCAGGCCAGTTGAACCCTGCCAGCCATGACCTGGAAAGCCAGGCCAGTGTCATCCTGCCTCGTTAGCCTTGTGGATGCTGGGAGGGAACTGGGAGAGTGGAAGGGAACAACAGTACTGCAAGGCCACACAGCACCATATGGTTGGTCTGTCTGGGCCAGTGTGGGAGCTCAGACAGCCTGACGTGGCAGGGATGCCAGAAATTCAGGATTCTGGATCAGCCTGGTTCGTATGAAAGTGCTCCAGTGTGGTGATAACCTTGTGCACTGGGCAGTTCAGCAGCGGACACGGTACCTGTGATGTGGAATGGGCTGAGCAGAGGGAGGATGTTTGACTGTTGCACTGTTGTCTGGCAGTGCTGGACAGAGCAGGTGTCTCACTGGCTGCACTCAGAGACTCACAGAATACTCTGAGTTGGAAGGGACCCACAAAGATCATTGGGTGCAACTATTGTCTTTCCAACAGAGACCCAGGAATGCAGCTCAGCGTCACTCAGGGCTGGCTGCTGGGTGGAATGCTGTTTATCAGGAGCCCCAAGCCTTTATCCAGCCTCTCCCCTTCTGTTAGGTTGTGCATCCAGGCTGGAGCACCAATGCCTTTTTAATCCAGCAGACAAATCTCCTAGTCTAGAAGTGCTACTCTCAAGTCAGCTCCAACTGGGAAGGCTTTCTCAACCAGCAGCACCCTCGTATCTCCATCTTCCCATGAAGCAGTGCTGCCCATCTGCAGGTGCCTCCAAGGCTGCCAAAGAATGCTCCTGAGAACTCGATAGCTCCTCAGAACACTGCACTGACATAGCTCTGCAGGGTGCCCTGGGACCTTGGTCACAGACCTTGGCTCCAGAGTCCCACGTTCAGCATTCCGCGCCACAAACCTTCCCTGAGCTCAGCTTTGCTTCCACAGAGTGAGGAGAGGAGCTGCGGGTTCTTTCAAGCCCCAAGTTCAAACTTCCCTGCATCACAAGGGAACTCCATAGACACGTTCCCTGTCTACAGCAGGGAATGATGGGACTGACTTACCCACATCACTCACACCCTCAGGGAGTCCACTGCCCTCTCCACACTCCAGGTTGTGGTGGTTTCTTCTCTTTCCCAGCACAGAGCAACCACCCAGCCATGAACAGGGGCAAACTGAGTGAGGGCTGTGCATGACCAGGGTTTTGCTGATCCTGCTGGCTAATTATAGTCTTACAGCCACAGTCCAGTGTGCAGTGGCTGGAATAAGCCATTGAAAGGAATATTGCCTAACACACTTTCCCCCAAGTCTGCCACCCTGAAGATTGGACAGTGATCCCCCCACACCTGTGTGCAGGTAGACATGAGGCAGCACAGTCTGGCTCCAGGGTTTATTGCAGCTGATTCCTCCCACCACGGATAGCAGAGCTGTGGGGTGTGCGGGGCTCAGGGAGGGAGCAGGGCCTGGGCAAAGCAGGGTTCACCGACTGCAGGGGAAGGGAACTGCACCATGTCCCCCTCCCCAGGATGGGAGCGGGTGCAGCCACCCCAAATCAGTGCCTGTGCCCCAGTGCCAGCCAGCATCATGGCACTGGACAAAGCTGCCCATGTGCCCAGCGCTCCGGGCAATGGCTCCTGGGCCCCAGAGCTGCTGTGTTTCGGCTGGTGAGGGAACAGGAGCTGTGGGCAGGGCAGGATGTGCACTGGGACTGGCATGGAATGGGGCACTGAGCTGGGGATGGTGGCACCCCCTTACTCCCCAGGGGGCTGGGCGTGGTCAACACACATCTGTGGGTTTGACCAGGATGAGGGAGGATGCGCAGTCACCGTTATCACAGAATCCTGGCCAAACAATGTAGTTTTTGGCATTGAGCAGGACGTTCTGGCACCTGTTGTACCACCACCCCCCGTAGCTCTTGGCGCAGTTCCCGCTGTACTGGTCCTGGTCCTTGTCAACCGTGCTGAACTTCATGTTGTCATGAATGCCCCCCTTCTTGGGGTGGTAGAGGGTCAAGTAGTCATCCCCATCACCAGAGTGCCGGCCCAGCCTCAGCGGGTACCCGCTGGCCTCGCTCTCCACTCGGAAGATGTCGTACTCGGCGTAGTGGGTGACGTTGCCTTTGTCCCGCACGACGAAGCGCACCTTGTAGGTGCCCTGCTGCGTCAGCAGGTGCAGGTACTCGGTGCCCATCCAGTAATCGCTGTGCACGTTCCCGAAGCCATACTTGTAGGTGGTCCAGGATTGCTTCCACGTGAGCTCGGTGTCGTGGGAGTTCCTCTGGACGACCGTCCAGCCCTTGCCGTCGGTGTCCATGTCGCACCAGACCACGCGCGGCGGCGACCGCGCCGGCTGGATGACGTACACGCCGCTGGGGCTGTTCTTGCGGAGGTGGCTGCAGTCCGGGGGGAACCCTGAGGCTGCAGCAGCAAACAGGGGTGGGGGACAGAGAAGGTCCGTGAGTCTATCAGGACAACAAGGAGCTTCTGAAGATCATTGAGGACTGAGGACAAAAAGGAGTTGTTCTGTCTGTGGCTTTTCCTCTGGCTCATCCTCAGGGAATCTGAAGGTGTCTGAGCCAGTGGCCTCTGTAAGAGCTCTGGAACCTATTTCTCATTATTTGCTATTTCATTTGGAGCCTTCTAATGCATCTTTCCAAGGAAAGAAGGGTGAAAAAAATCTCCAGGATTGCCAATTATGTCCTCAAGTATGTCTGGCCCATATACCCTTGATGTATTGAGCTGCAGCTCTTGCAGGGACCAGAAGTATCCAAAATGCTCCACTGGATGATGATATGTAATTAAAATTTATGTTTTCCTGGGGGCTTATGGCATTGGATAAGAAGGCTTAGTTCTACCTTGGTCTTATAGGGGTCTCTTCCCCCAGCTTGTTATAATTTATCTGATCCCTCATGACTTACTAGCCAAACTAATTTGCTATCTACTTTGTTTTTCTTGGTTTGCATCTGATGGGAAACAATATGCTGTGAATAATTCCAGTTCAACCCATGAAACTCTGGGCTCCTGCAGGTACTGTAATACTCCCATAAAGGGAGGAAGGGGATGTTCCTAATCCAACAAGAGCTAAACAAAAAGCCAAGTAGCTAGGACGGTCTCTCCTAGAACTGGGCCTCACAAACATGGCACAGCAATCCTTCCAAGCCGTGGTGTTTTGGCCAAAACCCGTTGGTTTCAGCACAGATGCACCAAGGGTGTGAAGGTGACGTGGCAGGAGTCAGGCTGTAAAAGCCGTGCCCAGGGGTTGTGTGTGTGAGGAGTTCCTGTGCTGTGCATCCCTTTGGGTGTTTGCTCCCCCTCCCTGTCACAGAGCAGACCTGAGTGTCCTGCTCTGCCCCTCGGTGCCCACCAGTGCCCCCCCCTCCCGCTACTCACGGCTCCGGGGGCTGGCAGTGGGCACGGCTGGGCCAGCGCTGGCGCACAGGAGAAGCGTTGCCACCACGGCGGGCAGGAGGACCAGGTCCCGCTGGAGCCAGGGTGTCCCAGCCTGGAGCCCTGGGGGGGAAAGTGCCCATCACATGGGTCCTGCTGCGCTGCTTCCGAGCAGACAGGAGGAGATTTGCTGGCCCACACAGGGATACAAGCCCGAACCCTGTGTGCTGACCGACAGCACCCCCTCCACCCTGCACTCACAGCCCCTGGGGGAGATGCCACCATGCCTGGGGCAAGATCCCTGAGCAACCACACATGCCACATGCATTGCTCAAGCAGGGAAAGGACCAAGGTGAAGCTTAGGTCTCCACATTAACCTCCCTCCAGGGGATGTTGGAACACATGGCACAGTAGCCTGGGGCAGGCACAGGCTGGCACCAAGCGTGTGTGTTGTTTGGTGCTTTGCTCTGGCGCCCCTCCTGCTCCAGGGAAACTCACAGCTGCTGTCCTGCTCGTCATTGTCTGTGCCTTTGCATACTCACCCTGTGAGGTCTTATTTGAGCCCAGCAGCACACCGAGTGAGGTGTACCTGAGCAGGGAACTCACCCATCCCGACAGCACGGCTGCGCAGCGCAGGAACCCGCCGGTGCACCCTCCCATGCCCAGCTGGCCCTGCTGGCTTTATAGGCCCTGCACACACCCACGTGTGTTCACACTCATCACTTGTAGAGGCACAAGGAGGCACTTGCAGATTGTGACTCGAGCGGTTTCCAGATCCCATGACAGCACCACTGAGGGGAGGGACACATGTCCTTCCAGCCAGAGAGGTACAGAATAACCCCCTGCATGGTGAGGAATTTCAGTTATTGACTGTCCCTACATAAACACTACATGTGAATTGCACACTTGGAGCAAAATCTGGAGAGTGGTGATCAAAGGGAAGTGGAGAGACACAGCTTTTTTAAGGATATACAGAAACTAGCAAAGGAGGAGAGGTCTGTGTGACCAGTCCCAAGCATGACCTTGGAAAGTTGAGGACAGGTCCTCAAGAGAGGTGCCTGCTCACTAACTCTCCACTGGCTTTAGGATTAGGTTTTAGGATCAGTCACTGGGCTGGAGCCAGTGTCCTGCAGCCAGAGCTACAGTGTCCCCTGGCACCCCAGTCTGTGTGCTCTGAGCAAGGGCCCCACTTAACAAACAGCTCTCTATGGGTCCCTTTGCCACTCTCCTTCCCAATCCCCATCTTTGGCCTGGTGTGCCCCTACAGGTCCACCTTCAGTCCCAGAAATGTTGACCAGGAGTTTCTCTGTCTTCTGGATCAAAACACTCTCCAGACAAATGCTTTGTCTTTGTCAAAGGCTGTTCTTCCTGCCAGAGGGTCCAGGAAGCTCTGTAACCTTTTCAAGTCAAATTTAAGAAGATAAAGATGTGGCTCTTCTACTTCTTCTGTGTTGGTTTCTGATCAGACTTTTTTTTCATGGCACAGCTTCACACCTGCTGTTCACAGCAATCCAGGGTCAAGCTGAAGTTCCCACCAAACTTTCCATACTGTGGGAATCAAGCAGTGCCACTTGCAGGCCTTGATGGACAGTGGCATCCAGACCTCTCCAAGATAATGGATCCTTGGATCCATAATCCTGGTAAGGGATTCCTGGATCGACAGGATGAGAGAAAATAGCCTCAAGTTGCACCAGGGGAGATCTAGATTAGATATTAGGAAAAATTTCTTCATGGACAAGATTGACAGGCACTGTAACAGGCTGCCCAGGGCAGTGGTAGAGTCACCATCCCTGGGAACATTCTAAAAACCCGTGGATGTGACACTTGAGGACATGGTTTGTTGGTGAACACAGTGATGCTGGGTTGACAGTTGGGCTTATTGATCACAGAGGTCTTTTCCAACCTTAATGAAGCTGTGATTCCATGCTCAGGCTCCATCTGAACCCTTCAATGTCACCTCTGCTAGCTTGGTGAGAGTTTGGGAGCCAAGGATGAGCTGAGGAGGAGATGTCTGTCCTGCCAGGTCCAAGCAGGGTGGAAAGGGCTGAGTGTGGGCTCCATGTGAGGCCAGCAGCCAGCTGGATCCAGGATCCTTGATGAAGGGACACAGAGCAGAGGGCAGGGCTGGGAATGGGCTATGGCAGAGATGTGAGCAGTCCATCCAGGAAATAAACCACCCACAAAGTCTGAGATCCATCCAGAAAAAGGGGACAGAGGGGAGATTGGAGTCCCCCACTGTGCTCCCAGTGTGGCTCAGATGAGGACTGGAGGTCTAGGCCTGAGTTTAAACTGACCTCACAGGCCCAGGGCAAGGTCCTGGGTGGGACAGGCCACCAGCCACAAGGGCCACAACAGCTGATAACCCTGAAAGGGCAAATCCCCCCAGCTGGGCTGGCAGTGTGGGGCCCAGCACTAAGATGTGAGGGCTGGGGAGGGGGGTCTGTAGAGAATTGGAGACACAGGGTATCCAAGATCAGGAGGATCTGTGGGTGTCTCTGGTTTGGCCTCAGTGCCAGAACAGTGAAAACTTGACTGGGCTGTTTAGGGTCACATCTGGGTCTGTTGTGAATGTCAGGGAATGGAAGTCTGTAACTTCTCTTCCTTTTTATTTTTTTTGTCTTTGAACACACTCAGGCTGATTTTTAAAAATCTAATTTCCCTTCCTTCCCCTTGTGTCTGTTGGCTCTCATGACTCCCTGTGCACGTCCAAGGACAGTCACAGAATCACAGGGTGATGGAACAGTTTAGGTTGGGAGGGACTTCTGGAAGCCATCTGGTCCAAACCATGCTCAAGCAAGCCTTTGTCCAGTCAAGTCTTGAACACCTCTAAGAAGAGAAATCCCACAGCCTCTTTCTGGGCACTGTCCCAGTATTTGAGCAAGCTCATGTTAAAGCAAAGCTCTGTTTCTAACTTGGATTTCCATGTTCAAACTTAGATCCATTGCTTCTCATCCCACCATCATGGACTTCCTTGAAAAATCTGGCTCCATGTCCTCTGTGTGCTCCCATAAGATGGTTGCTGTCAGCAGTGGGATCCCTCTGTGCCTGCTCTTCTCCAGGTGGAGCAAGCACAGTTGTCTCCAATTCTCCTGACATGTCCTGAGCTCCAGGGGTCCCACCAGCCTGGTGGCCTCCAGTGGCCCTCAGACTTGCCCCAGTCTGTTTCTTGCAATGAGGAGTCCAAAGCCAGACACAGTGCTCTGAGGAGCCCGACTCCACCTGCTCCTCACCCTTCCACAAGGCAGCTCTAGGCAGCCACAAGGTCCCATCTCAGCCTTCTCTTCTCCAGGCTGGACAAACCCATCTTTCTCAGCATCTCCACCTGCTCAACCTCCTGCTGCTCTTGGCTGGATCCTTCTGGAGCTGAAGCTGCTGCTCTGCCCTGGGGACTCTCACGCAGCCCTCTGGCCCTGCAGCTGCTCTCTCACCTGTGGAAGGGAATCATTCCTTCCCTCACCCTCCTGGCTGCATTGTTCCAGGTGCAGCCTGGACTGCAGCAAACAGAACTGTGGCTCTTCCAGTATTGAACATTGATCAAGGCCAGGCTGGGCAGGGCTTGGAGCAGCAGGGTCTGGGAGGTGTCCCTGCCCATGGCAGGGGCATGGAACAAGATGATCTTTGAAGAAACCTTCCAACACAAACCTTTCCAGGATTCTGTGTTTCCATGAAATACACTGAACAGGAGCTGGGGCCCAGGATGGAGCTGGGTGTTTGGAGAAGTCCTCTCTGTGACCTTTCCCCTGCCTGCTTTGCTCATCCTCATCTTCACAGGGGTCACAGCCTCCTGTAAAAGCTGGCTGGAAGCTGCTGGAGAAGCCCTGCTGAGGGTCACTGCCTGTCCTTGCACAGGCACAGGAGTGTCCATGACCAGGTGACCACCCTGCAAGGACACAGTCTGGGACAGAAAGCCCTGCCTGTCCAGCCCAGGGTGGCTGCTGGGCTACAGGAGCCCTCATAGCTCAGAACACTGCAGGCATGCATCCCTGGGAAAAGGGAGATCTGGCATTTTCTGTTGACATCCATGGTGTAAGTACTCCTAGAGCAGAGAGGGGCTTGAAGTGAGACCATTTTACATCAGTGGCACTTCATGATGCCCAAAACTCCCTTGTGATTGCTGCAAGGGCCACCGTGGTGCCAGGGGGAGCACAGTGCGTGTTGCACAAGGGGCAGCATGGCAGTGGCAGGGCAGGGGTGTCAGGAGGCCCTGGAGTGGAACTTTCTGAAGTTCAGGACACAGTTTCCCAGGAACACTGGAGTACCTCTTCCCTGAAGGGTCTGTGGGGCTCCCAGGTGCTGTTGAGCTCAATATCAACTCTGAAGAGAGTGATTGATGCCTGATGTTTGATTTCCATCCAGGAGGTGAAAGTCATCTGGGTATTTACTTACCAGTTGAGCTCTGTGGAGATGCCCCAAGAACGTCATTCCCTGGGGGAACACTGCACAGTGAACTGTGGCTATTTTAAGGCATTTGCTTATTGGCACCGAATTATTTGCTTTGCCTCTGAAGAAAGCTCTTCACCTGTGTGGCACACAGGCTTCATTGTCCAAGGACTGATCACTTGATGGTGAAGAGCAAATAAGCCCCAAGCCCCTGGTCCTGCTGCCAAGCAGAGGACAAGTGCCCAGGTTTGGGTCTCATGCCTCCACCCCCTCACCTGCTCAACCCTATAACTTTCAGGCTGGACACTCCTCCAGCCAGGGAAAACCACCGAGCTCTGTGCTCCACAGGGTCCCACAGAGACGGCATGGGTGAGTGTAGGGTGGGCAGGTCACAGGGTACCCCAACAGTTTGTCTGCTGCGGGGTCTGCCCTCCCCATGCCCTGGTACTGAGTCCAGTCTGTGCCTGCTCTGCCCTGGGCTGGGGGCTGGGGCAGGAGCCTGCATGCTCTGCTGTTTCCAGGCTGTACCAGTGTAGTGCTGGAGTGCCACAGACCATTGTTCAAGTTTCTTATTTACCATTCTTTGTAATTTTCAGTTCTCCAAGGAAAGTGTTAAATACCCTAAACTAAAAAAGGGATTTTTTAGATTTTCCTGCTGAATGTGTGATATTGAGCAGGTATCCAGATCTGGAGGTCAGATGCTCAAAAGCACATTGCTGTCCCCAGCAGAAGGCTGATCCTCCTCCTGCATCTCCTTCCTATGCAGACTTTTCATGACCAGTCCCAGAGGAAGGGCTGGCAGTGGGGGGAGCATTTCTTCCCTGGGGGCCTCAAGGAAAGATGTCTTTAAACATGTCCCTAAACACAAGTATAACAACACCCCAAATGTTATGTAGGAACTGAGAAGTGCGTTAGTTGGACTGAGGTGTGTTTAAAAGATGTAAAACTTGCTGTAAAACTGTAACCAGCACGATAGATTGGGACATCTCTGAGCATTCCCAGAAAGGAGCGGTTGTCTCTAGGGTAGCTGCAATTCCACAGTGATTCCAGGCTGGCATCCATGGTTATTTTCCTTCTCAGGCATCCCAGAGAATGGTGCCAAACCCAGGTACCCCTGGGAAATGCAATAGGTGTTGGCTCTGCTTGGTTTTGAACAGTGAGGGGCTCACATCAGTAATCTGCCAGGTGAGCTCTGTGTGTCTTATCAGGAGCAGAATTCCCCACAATGTCCCACTCTTTAGGAATCATGACAAACTTTCTGTTATTTTACTTAGCTTGAATACTGCAAAAAGTGTGCTGGTTTTTCCTAGTGCTCTGAACCAGAGCAGAGCAGACCAGACCAGCTGTCCTCATATGGAAATCTTGAAGTAGCCACATAACCAACATAACCACAGAAAGGGCATAATTTACTCCAGCCCCATTCTAACTCCTGAAGGTCTGTGCTGCCTTTCTTTGTCGTGCTGCTTGCACACACATGGCCCTGCCTGGGGCTTGTTCCCACCCAGACACCCAGGGTTTTACTGCCCACAGCCCCAGGGCAGTCCCAGCTCAAACCACATGAATTTTGTCATGGGAGCATGATGGGAGCTGGGAACAAAGGGATTCTTCCCTCCGTGTTCACCCTGCTTGTTATGTCTAGTCCCAAGTCTTGAGTTTTATAGGGATTTCTGATTATGGACACTTTGGGTTTGGACAAGGTTTTGGCACTTCTTTGGTCTCAAATACCACTACAGCAGGTGCCACCACTAATGACTCCTGCTAATGCGTTTATGCCAGCTCATCTAAATGAACTCATCTGCATGGGGCTCATGGCTCTGAGGGAGCTCTACACAGAGGTTTTTTCCCCTCTTTTACTCTGTATGGGATTAGTGGCTTTGCAATAAAAGAGTTGTGATCTCTTTCTTCCAATCTCTTCCCATTTCAGCCACCCAGTGCCTTTGTCTCCTGGTTTTGACCTGCCTGCTAGCCCTGGCAGCATCTTTTCCTGATGTTGACATAAGAAACTTGTACCTCCTCAATGGCACAATGGATGACATTATGAATGCTCCCCCAGAGTCCTCCCAGCTCGGTAAGTATGGCCCTGAAACGGGGAGAGGCCAACAAGGTCCTGATCAGTCAGATCCTACCCAGCCTACATCCTCACCAGCCTGCCCACACCTCTGTCACAGCAAGGAAGGACTAAATACTGATCTGAGAGTGTCTTACTGGAACAAGAGTAACCTTAGGGTCCCCTCTGCTTGCTGCCTGTCTCATCTCTTGCATGGCATGAAGTTCTTCTGTCCATAAGGGACAGAAGAACAGCCCAAAGCTCGGAGCTCACAGGATCCCAGGAGAAAGGACAAATTGGCCTCATTGGCAGCAAGACCAAGTCCAGAGTCTTTGTGGGCCATGTGCCCTTCCTTGGAGAAGAAGGGCTAAAGATGCTCCCAGTGTGTTTTGAGGGCATGGAGAACAGTTCCCTTCTCTGGAAATCACAAGGTCAGTGGAGAACTGAGGAAATAAATGAAGTTAATACAAAGAGTTTAAGCAGTGGCACTGGCACAGGGCAATCAGCCAGGTGATGGCACAGAGTGACCTACAGGTACCAGGGTATGTTGGAGCAAGGAGGAAGCCTTGAAGAAATGCTTGGGATAAAAACCAGGGGCTGTGGGTGGGATGTGGCACGACAGAAAGAGCAGGATCCCTTCCAAGGGAGGAGGGAGTGCTCGGCAGAAGAGCTCAAGGTCCAAGTGTTTGGTGCTGGTTTGGGATCACCTGTCAGGAAACTGCCAGCACAGGGAGCACTGTGACTGAGACAGGAGCCTGAGACAAGGGTTCAGCAAGAACTGCAAGTCTGAGTAGAGAAAGAATGTGTGCTCTGGGCTCCACAATGCTCTCAGGAAAATGCTGTGATTTTTGGGTTGTCCTGTGCAGGGAGTTGGACTAGATGACCCTTGTGGTTTCCTTCCAACCTGGGACATTCTGTGATTTTGTGACCTCTCGCCTACAGCTCTGGCAGTGTGCTCTGAACACATCAGCAGCATGAATGCATGCTGGGTGAGCAGGGAGGCATGCCAGAAAACACAGACCAGCTTTCCAAAGTCTTGACTTGGAGGGGAGTGCTTCCAAAGGGGTGAGGTATGAAGGCAGAAAGGAGCAGAGGCAGACTGCCTAACAATACAAATGTGAGTGAACAGCTTCATATGGCTGTAGTAAAAGTAAATGCCATGGTAGGGAAATCCTCCAGACCATGGTACATGAGTGTTTCCCACTCCACATAGGCCCAGGTTGAAAGAAAGTCAAAGGGAGTCAAAAAGAGAGTCGATATCAAAATTCAGAAAGTCAGAAGTCTGGCAGGCAGACTCTGTCAGGAAGGGGCTTATAGAGAGTGCAAGAGGCTTAAATTAAACCCTTCCCAAGGGAGGAGGTATTTGAGGATGTCACAGCACCAGCTGCAGGGTTAATTGTCTGTTTTAGAGAGGGGACAGGAATGGCTTTTGTGATTCCATAAGCCTGTGACTCATCCCTTTGTTTTACAGCCATCAGTGGATAAAGAGATGTCATTGCAAAAGGATTGCATTAACTCATTCTAAACCATCCTCTCTTATAGCAACACCCTTCAAATTCCCTTTTGAGCAGACACCTCTCCCAACTCCTGACACCTGAGCCAGTTTTCCTGTGTCTGATCTCACATTTCTTCTCCCCCTCTTTATTCCCTCTTCTTCCCAAATCCCTAACTGCTGCACTCTCAACCATCCTCCCAGTATTGCCTCCACCATTAGGGGTTTTCCCCTACACAGTACACCCAAATCCTTTCCACCAAAAAAGCATCAGCCTCACTCTAACACCATGTAAACTCCCCCAAATTACCGACTTGCTGATGTCTGAAATTGGTAAACTCCTCTGGAATTAAGAACAGTAACAGAAAAACTGGAATATGACCTGGAGAAGACTGAGCTCTCCTGGCAGGCTTTTGCCATGTCTCTCCCCACAGTCACTCCTGTCTCCTGTGTTGGTTTAGGTGATGGTGATGGACACGTCCGACAGGCCAGAGACATCGCCCACCACGCGCCGCCGGCGAGCCACGGTGAGTCTGAGAGGTTTCACCACCCCTGCACTCACCAGAGCTCTCAGACAGCTCACCCATGTCTTAGCACTGGCTCCTCCCAGGAATATGTTGATTTTCTGATGAGCTGTAGAGGTGCCACAGCTCATAACCTCAGGGACTCTGCTGCCAGCTGTGCCCTGGGCTCAGTACTTGGTGAGGTGCTTTTGCAGGGGGAATTTTACAGATAAAGGTCTAAACTGGAAAGTGGTGCTTCATTACTGGGAAGTGGTGATTGGCCATTTTCCTATTTTCACTACACAGTTGATGAGAAGACTGAATGTGACAGAATTACTGAACTGGCTGGGTCAACATTAGCCCATAAGGCCAAAGATAGATCCTACCAGGGTGGGGACAACTGGTTACAGAGGAACTGGGAGTGGAGCAAATTCCTTCCCAGCAGTATGTAGGTACATTCAGCTGTTTGTTGTATGAGGTGCAGACACTCTGGAGCGTGGAAAGGCCATAATCAAATCCAGCAAGTCAGGAAGTCTCTAAAGAGCTACTTGGGTAAGGCCAGAGAACAGCAATGGCTTTGCCCTGTTGAGATCCCAAGGGCTGATTTAATTGTTAGAGATGTGGATGTCATGATCACCCTCTCTCTGGGGCAAAGCATCAAACCTCTGTGCTGTACCAGCAAGTGGCTTTGTCCCCCAGATTTGCTTTGTCTGTGGTGATACATCATCTGCATGGCACAGGCAAACCCCTGAGACTGAGCCCACCCTGGATAGGGTCCTTGGGTGACAGTGATGCCTGGCTTGGTCTCACCAGACATTTTCACAGTGTGTCCCCATCAGTTGTAATCTGGTCTTAGGAAGATGTGGAGCTCAACTCTTACACTGATCATGTCAAGACTTTGATTTACTCCTGTGAGCTCGTGGCAGGAACACAGCCTAGGAGTGTGTGTGCAGAAGGATGTTGACACAAAAGAAATACCCCACTTTTAGGGGGATTTAATAACCAGCTCTTGTTTTCAGCCTCAGGTTGGCCCAAGGACTGCAGTGAGATTCCCCGTGGAAGCCACAGCGGCGTCTACATCATCCAGCCCAAAGGGCTGCACCACCTGGTGGTGTACTGCGAGATGAACGTGACCCACGGGGGCTGGACCGTCATCCAGAGGAACCAGAGGGACACCCCGGTCACCTGGGCCGAGTCCTGGAGCACCTACAAGTTTGGCTTTGGGAACGTGCGCACCGAGTACTGGCTGGGCACCGAGTACATCCACCAGATCGCCAAGCAGAAGGTCTACCAGGTCAGGTTTGTCATCCAGGACTCGGCAGACGCCCTCAGCTTCGCAGACTACAACCTGTTCAGCGTGGAGGACGAGTCCCAGGGCTACCGGCTCCGGCTGGGCTCCTACAACGGCACAGCTGGGGATGCCATGACCTCGGACAACCCCAACAACATGCACGACAACATGAAGTTCTCCACCAAGGATCGGGACCAGGACACTTACAGTAAGAACTGTGCCTACAGCTACGAGGGAGGGTGGTGGTACTCCTCCTGTTACTCCGTGCGGCTCAATTACAAGGGCGGCCTGTCGTGGGGCAGCCTGTGCAAGGGGAACTGCAAATCCTCTCTCATCCTCATCAGACCAGCTGCATACTGTTAGTGCTTCTACCTCTCCTGTCCACAGTGGGCACTCTGCAAAGGTTCTGCACGGCCAAAGAGTGTGAGCCTCTCTGGAGCAGAGCGAGGAGCACAAGGGTAGCAGGGCTTTAATGAAATGCCACTTTACAGTCCCCCTCTCCAGCTGCAGACTCCCCTCTGCTCAGCCCCGTTCCCCTGTGCTTGCCAATGATTCCTTGTTATTATGTTCGTAATCAAGAATTAAAAACCACTTAGGAAATTTGTGGATTCCACATGTACCTTCCCTGTAGGAGGAAGACACATAGCCCTGGAGTTACATCAGTTTCCTTGCTGTCTCCAGAACTCACAGAAAGCAAAAAAGCTCCATGCCCCAAATTTCCATGTACTCTGAGCCTCTCTGCAGTGTTTGATAACGCATCCAATAAACATGCTTGCTTCAGCTCATTCTTCAGTAATGACATCTGTTCTGTAGCTCTGATCTTCTCCCCTGAGACCCAAGAAATCCCATGTCAGGTGCCAGGACTGGAGTCTTGAGGCTTTTCATAGAACCACAGCCTGGTTTGGGTTGGAAGGGACCTTAAAACCCATCTCATTCCAAACCCCCTGCCCTGAGCAGGGACACCTTCCACTAAACCAGGTTACTCAGCCTGGGGAGAGAAAGCCTTGGGTGTTTCTCATGGATGTAAGAAAATTAAACCCAGTTACACTGTGATAAAGGCCCTGTGATCTGCACAGGGGTGTTCAAAAGGGACCTGGCACGTGGGAGAACTGATCCTACATCATCATCACCACGCTCACAGTCACGAGTCAGAAGTTGAGGCAATGTCCTGGTGCCAAAGTCCCGCTCCTGCTAGGAAGCTGAACCTGTCAGGATGTGTTCTGTGCTGCCTGGCTGTACTGCCATGCTTTGATCCTGCAGAAACAGGATTTCGAAGCCACCAGCAGATCTGTCTGCTGTGACCATGAAGCAATGAACTTAAATGGAAGCAAAGGAGAAGTAGGCTAGGGGTTAGAAATGAAGAATTCTCCACTTGAACTAGGAGAGACTAATGAGGGCAGACCTAACTACAGGAATGGGACCACCATATCCAAGTTTCTGATGGATTAGATTTGGATGAACATTGGCCAGGAAAAGACCAGACAGAGCTAATGCTGTGAGGCTGCAGGACAGGGTCCCTAACAGCTCCTTTGTCCCATGATTGTTCCAGTACTGCTAGGACAGACTGTCAGAGAAGCACTTTGGTATTCGTAAACCTGTCTGGTTCGGCCTGCAGCAGCACGGTAACAGCCATGAATTTCACTTCCAGGACCAGGGAAAATCCATCCCTGACCCACCTGCTGCAGAGTCCAGTAGGCACTAGGAGCCAACCAGAGTGGTTTGAGAAATGAGAAAATGCTGAGAGAAATGAGCAGTGGGGGATGTCTGAGACAGAAAGGGCCTGACACTGCTGAGGGAATGGCTCTGAGCACTGTGGAGTGGGAGGTACCTGCACCTGGGGATGTCTGAGGAAAAAGTGAGCTCAGGAAAGCTCTGGAAGCGTCTCTCAGGGCTGTACTTGCCCCACTGAGAGCCTCCAGAACAGAGCATGAAGGACTCTTGGGGCCTCCCTGTACAGCCTGTGCCTGCCTTGGGTTGTGCATCACAGCACAGGGAGGGGATCCACAGAGCAGCTCCAGGATGGATTTGTGTTGGCTGGAGGAGCAGCTCTCCTGTGCCAGGCTCAGAAGCTGGTAGAGCAAGGAGACATGGCTGTTAGGGGGTCCTGGAATTTTTCTTGTAGGTTTCTGAATCCCTGCAAACATTTCGTGACCCTGTGGCAGCAGTTCCTGGTCCCTGTGGGGCAGCCTTCATCAGGGGACAAAGGGGCCGCACAGACCCACCGTGACAGGGTGCCCCGGGGACAGGGTGCCCCAGGGACAGGGGGCCTCAGGGACAGGGTGCCCCGGGGACAGGGGGCCTCAGGGACAGGGTGCCTCAGGGACAGGGTGCCTCAGGGACAGGGTGCCCCAGGGACAGGGGGCCTCAGGGACAGGGTGCCCCAGGGACAGGGTGCCCTGGGGACAGGGGGCCTCAGGGACAGGGTGCCCCAGGGACAGGGTGCCTCGGGGACAGGGTGCCTCGGGGACAGGGTGCCCCGGGGACAGGGTGCCCCACGGCTCCCACCTCTCCTGAGCCAATGGGTGACAGGTCACCAGGCTAATACCGGGCGGCGTGGGGCAGTGACGAGTGACACCGCGGTGGCGGCAGGGGGGACTCGCATGGCCGTGTGCGGGACGTGCACAGAGGGCTGCGGGCTGCACAGTGGAGCTCACAGAGTGGGCACTGAGGGTGCAGAATGCACAGAGCGGGGTGCGGGGTGCACAGAGCGGGATGCAGGATGCACAGAGCGGGGTGCAGGGTGCGCACAGCGGGATGCAGGGTGCNGGCGGGGTGCAGGAGCCAGAGCGCGGGGTGCAGGGTGTGCACAGCGGGGTGCGGGGTGCACAGAGCGGGGTGCGGGGTGCACAGAGCGGGATGCAGGGTGCGCACAGCGGGATGCAGGGTGTACAGAGCGGGGTGCAGGGTGTGCACAGCGGGGTGCAGGGTGCACAGAGCGGGGTGCAGGGTGTACAGAGCGGGGTGCAGGGTGTACAGAGCGGGGTGCAGGGTGTACAGAGCGGGGTGCAGGGTGTACAGAGCGGGGTGCAGGGTGTACAGAGCGGGGTGCAGGGTGTACAGAGCGGGGTGCAGGGTGTACAGAGCGGGGTGCAGGGTGTACAGAGCGGGGTGCAGGGTGTACAGAGCGGGGTGCAGGGTGTACAGAGCGGGGTGCAGGGTGCACAGAGCGGGGTGCGAGGTGCAGAGTGCGCGGAGCGAGGTGCTCACAGAGAGTTCGGGTGCGCGCAGCGGCTTCAGGGTGCACAGAGCGGGGTGCAGGGTGCACAGAGCAGGATGCAGGATGCACAGAGCGGGGTGCAGGGGGCACAGGGCGGGGGGCAGGGGGCCCAGAGCGGGGGGCG
>VWZP01006531.1:91859-120930 GCA_013396995.1 Dicaeum eximium | reverse complement strand
GCAGCGGCCGCCGGCCCGAGCACCGCGGGCCGCCCGAGCTGGTGAGCGGGAACCGGGGGCGGAACGGGGGCGGAACGGGGCCCTCACCGCCCCTCACCGCCCCGCCGCGCTCTCGTTACAGTTCTATGATGAGGCCGAGGCGCGGAAGTACACGCAGAAGTAGGACGGCAGCGGGACTGCGGGGCCGGGCGCGGCGGGAGGGGCCGGGTCACGGGTGGACAGCGGGGACGCACCGGGGTGGGGGATCGGTCCTGGGTCCTGCCGGGAGCGGGGGGCCCTGCCGTGCTGCCGGGCGGGCTCGGTCCCGCCGTGGGGCGGTGCCGGTCCCGCCTCGCAGTGCGGGCTTTGCCCAGCCCTGCCTGTGCCGCAGCTCCCGCGTGGTCCAGATCCAGTCGCAGATGTCCGAGCGTGCCGTGGAGCTGCTGGGGCTGCCCCAGGACCGGCCGTGCCTCCTCCTGGACGTGGGGTGAGCGGGGCTCTGCCCGGTCCGTGGCACCGGGAGCATCTGGGGCTGCAAGGGGCAGCGGGTGCCACAGCACCGGTGTCTGTGTGGGATGAAGGACAGGGACAGGCTGCTCTAAGGCTGGGTGTGCCTGGCCAGCAGCAGGCTCAGAGCAGCCCCACGATCCCAGCACTTTCCCTGTTCTCCCTCTAGGTGCGGCTCAGGGCTGAGTGGGGATTACATCTCTGAGGAGGGGCACTACTGGATCGGCATGGACATCAGCCCTGCCATGCTGGGTGAGCACAGCCTCCCCCGAGACCCTCAGAGCCCCCAGGGTGGGAGCTGATTGCCTGAGCTGTGCTCTGTTCTGTGCAGATGTGGCCGTGGAGAGGGAGGTGGAAGGAGACCTTCTCCTGGCAGATGTGGGCCATGGCATTCCCTTCAGGCCTGGCATGTTTGATGGCTGCATCAGGTGAGTCTGTGCACGTAGCTGAGCTCTCCTGATGCCCCACAGAACTGCACAGTGCACAGCTGGTAAATCCCAGGTGAGAGGGACTGGCCTTGTCAGCCTCTCCTTTCCTCTGTGCAACTTGGCTCCATCACTCCAAGACAAACCTCCAAATTCTGGATGGCAGAAACAGCTTCTGACAGCTGTTCCCCAAGTGATGCTTGTCCTTTTGTGCTGGAGAGCTAGGAATTTTGTTGAAGAAAATAAAGTAAAACTGGGGATATTGTCGGGGTGGCTGAGACCTGCACCGAGGAGGAGAACAAAGTCTGTGGCATTGCTTAGAAAAGTCATTCCCTGGATCAAGGTTTGGTGGTTGGCTTTGGGATGAAGGGCACAGAAGGACTTACCTGCTTAGAGAACAGCTGGGGACAAGCAGGGACTGTCCATTGCTGAGCCAAAAGCTCTGTTTTAGGTTGCTGTTGGGGAAAAGCTGCTTGGCCAGGCAGGGGACACAGCTGAGCTCTTGAATGCTCATCAGGAACTGTAATGATGGGACTAGGAGTAATGGGTTCAGGCTGAAAGGGGGAAAATATAGTTGAGATATGCAGAAGAAACTCTTCCCTGTGAGGGTGCTGAGGCCCTGGCACAGGGTGCCCAGAGCAGCTGTGGCTGTACCATGCCTGGAAGGGTCCAAGGCCAGGTTGGACAGGGCTTCGAGCAGCCTGGTCTAATGGGAGGTGTTCCTGCCCATGGCAGGGCTGGAACAAGCTGAGCTTTAAGGTCCCTTCCAACCCAAACCAGTCTGTCAGTCTGTGATTTGAGCACTTGGACTAAAGGGGATGCTTGCTGGTCCTTTTGTCCTTTAACTGATGCCCCTTGCTTAGTTCTGGCATAGTGAGGGGTTCCAGAGGGTTCCTGTAACTGCAAAGCAGAGGGCACAGCAACACAGAGGAAATGAAATAATTTCCCTGAGGCCCAGCACATGGCTAGTGCAGGAATTCAGCTCAAAGGGAGGTGGCAAACTCTGTGAAGGAACCAATGACCCAGTGTCCTGGGGGTCTTATTTTCCTTCTCAGTATTTCTGCAGTGCAGTGGCTCTGTAATGCTGACAAGAAGTCACACAGCCCCCCAAAACGCCTCTACAGATTCTTCTCCACTCTTTACACTGCCCTGGTAAGTGCCACCCTCCTCCAGCCAGCTCTCTGCTGCTCTGAGGTCTTTGCTGGGGATTTTTAGCAAGGTACTTCAAGTCAGGTTGTTTAAAGTAATGGCTGCTCTGAAGCAGGACTGGCAGGAGCACCCACTGCCTGCCTTCTCATCAAGGCTGGACTTAAAGCTCTTTTCCAAACCTAATGGTTCCATGATCCTGTGATGCCTGGTGTTCCCCCTGTGCCTCACTGCTCTGTGGGCTGAGCAGCTCTCCTGGCAGCCTTGTCCTGGAGGTTCTGGGCTGGGGGGAGCTCGTGTCTGGGGCTGGGAGGGGGTGACCCAGAGGGGTTACCTGCACTGAGAGGTTTGTGATGAGCTTTGTTCCCTGCAGGCCCGAGGATCCCGAGCTGTGCTGCAGTTGTACCCTGAGAACTCAGAGCAGGTACAGCCCATCAGGCAGCTGGGGAGGGCTCAATGCATCGTGTTCTGCCACATCAGTCTGTGTCTCTGTCCTGCCTGCCACTTCTAAAGCTCTTCAGGAGCCCAAAAAAAAAACCTGTAAGGAGGACACCTTGTGCAAATTCTGTTGTTTCATCGATTGTCTTGGGCTGAGCCTGAAAACGAAAGTGGTGGGACACGATGTGAATGTGGGTTTGAAGACTGGCTGTGGTCATCAGCTCTGCACTTCAACTCAGGTCTGGAAAGTCCAGCCCAGGATCCCTCTCCTAGAGAGTCTGCTGTGCCAGCTAACCCAGGCTAGACTGAGGAGCAGGGAGAGCCAGCAAAGGCAGGGAATTGGTGTCTGGATGGTCCTGCAGAACCAGGAGATGGGTGCAGAGCTTAGCAGGAGGAGGACCAATCCCTCTTGGGAGTGCCCAGCCAGGTGTGGTCCTCCCAGAGGTCTCTGGGGCTTTCCTGGGTAATGACTGCTAATTAACTTTGCACCTGCTGCTTTTCCAGCTGGAGCTCATCACAGCCCAAGCCATGAGAGCTGGATTTACAGGGGGAATGGTGGTTGATTACCCCAACAGCGCCAAAGCCAAGAAGTGAGTCCTGGATCTCTGTGTGTGTTTGGGGTGGTTTTTGGGGTGAGGGCTGGGTTTAGCAGTGGTTTTTTTCCCCCCCCCTTCCCCTGAGCTGTTCTCTCTGCCATTATACAGTTCTGGACAGAGGTTTAAGTTTAGATCTGACTGTTATAAAACATCTCAGTCTTGCCTGGAGACTGAGACTCACATGCTGAATTCCACATTCATGCTCCTTATTCTTGTTCTTTCAGGTTCTTCCTCTGTCTCTTTGTTGGCACATCTGGCACATTACCAAAGGTGAGGGCCTCCGTGAGGCAGCAGAGCTGCTGTCTTGGATGATGTGGAGGAGCTGTGGGCAGTGTGGGAGCCAAACAGCTCTGTGAGTGCAGATTTGACTTCATTTACACATTTTCTGCCAGTCCCCAAGCCCTGCTCTCATATAATCACAGACTGGTTTGGGTTGTAAGGGACCTTACAGCTCATCTTGTTCCAACCCCCTGCCATGGCAGGGACACCTTCCACTATCCCAGGCTGCTCCAAGCCCCATCCAACCTGGGCTTGAAAACTTCAGGGATGGGGCAGCCACAGCTGCTCTGGGCACCCTGTGCCAGGGCCTCATTACCCTCACAGGGGAGAATTTCTTCCAATATCCAATATAACGCTTCCCTCTCTAAAGCTGTTCTTCTGACATCTGCCTTTTTCTGCCATGATTTCTGGAAGACCAGTTTGTTCCTGCTCTGGTCCTTCCCCTTGCAGATCCCTGCATTCTCCTTAGTTTTGTTGGGCTGTGCCTGGTCCAGAGGAGAACACAACTTCCCAAATTTGCTTTGCAGGGCCTTGGTACTGAGTGTGCCAGTGAAGAGCAGCATCAGGCAAAGTTCACCAATGAGAGGTATCGTGTGGGGGTGAGGCTGCAGGGTCTCAACAGCAAGGAGTGGGGGCTTGGAGGGCTGAGTTTTACTGGGGACCACACTGCTGCTGTGTGAGAAGCAATGGGAGGGGAAGGACAGGGAGGACCCACAGCAGCCCAGGAGAGAACTGCTTTATCTTCCCAAGGGCCTGGACACAGGGAACAAAACCAGTTAGTTCCCAGGGCTCTTCCATGGGGCTGTAGTTGCTTACCCTAGAGCTGTAGCTGAGCAGTCAGTCAGGTGTGCTTTCTGTCCAGCACTGGGCTCTCCAGCTGATGCCAGTGGTGTGGCAGAGGGACTGTCTACAGGGCTCATGATGGATCCATGGAGGCAGGCTGCTGTGCCTGAGTCCTGGCATTCCCTTTTTCCTCCTGTCCAGGTCTCTTCCCACAGCAGTGGTGCAGGGAGGAGCCCCTCTTGCAGCCATTGGGAGAGACAAAACAAAAACCAGAGGAAAGTTGTCGTGGCTGCCAGGAGCTTGTGGCTGCCATGTTTTCCTGCCTCTTACATTGCTCTTCTCTGCTCACTTAGTCTAAGGGGTATCTGCTTTTGGAGGGCAGTAGCAGAGCTGGGAATGTTGTAGGAAGCCTGACTTGGTCTGCCTTGTTTGGAGTAGAGCAGACAAGGAGAAGGTGGTTGTGTGTGAGCCTGTAATGCCCTGAGATGCCAGAGTGCAGCATGCTGCTGCTGTGACACAGGAATGGCCTGGGGGTGTGCTGGACTGTTGGAGTTCATAGGTCAGGACCCCTTGGCTCCGAGGCAGGGCTGGAATCAGCCTCCTTCTCCAGTTGTCTGGAATTTGGCCACCTGCCCCAGTGCTGGCCCAGCCTCTTGCCCAGGGGTGGTGGGAGGGAAACTCACTATTTCTGTGACCCAGTTCTGGGTGACAGTCCTCTGGGGCAGAGAAATGTGCCCCCACACCTCAGTCCCTCTCCAGCTGCTGCCCCCTTTCCCCACAGGACACGGTTCAGGAACACCAAGGGCAAGTCTGTGAAGAAAAGCCGGGACTGGATCCTGGAGAAGAAGGAGCGGAGACGGCGCCAGGGCAAGTGAGTTCAGCTGAGTCCTGCCTCAGGCTGGACTGGCCTGTTGTCACCTCCCTAACTCCTGCCACAGACCTGCTCCCTTCCCCTCCCAAAGTGAGCTGCAGGTGGTGCTGAGCTGTTCCCTGCTTGTCCCACAGGGAGGTGCGGGCAGACACCAAATACACGGGTCGGAAGCGCCGTCCTCACTTCTGAATTGCTCTGGACTCTGCTGGCATGGAAGGTGGCATGTGGGTGCCTCCAGAGAGCCTCCTGTGGATGGTACAGATGGCACCCCACGCCTTGGGACTTGCTGAGACTGGTCATTGTGGCTTTTAAAACTACAAACTGGCTCAGGTGCTGCCAAACAGCAAAGCTTCCAGCCCTGTTTACCTGGTGAAGGTGCAGACAGTGCTCTGGCCACTTGGGTGTCTGCAGTGCCATCACTTAACCTTCTTGAGTGCAGTGAGCCAGCTGAGCTCCAGGTCAGCCAGGATGTGATATGGAGTTCCTTACTAAAGAGTTGAAGAGCTGGAAGTGTTTGCTGGTCTCCTGTGTCCTGTTCTTGGTGCTGGGAGTACTGAGGTGGGAATATGGTACCTCATTCCCTGCCAGCTTCCCCTCTGCTTGCAGAGGATCCACACTGTCAAGGTGTAGATCCATGAGGACAAAGTTGCTCCTGGCACAAGTGTTATTCCAGTAGCCATTTATTCCTGTTGGTGCTTGGCACCAAGCCCACCCTGTTTGCTTTAGTGCTTCCAGGGTGCTGGGGCTGACTGGACTCCCCCATCACCTCTTCCCTTCCCTTGAAACAAGGAGAGGTGCTACCCAGAGCCTTTACAGTTACAAATGTTTATTCTACATAAAAATTCCACAAAATGGGAAGCTGTTTTGCACCCAAAGCCTTGGGAGAAGAAAGGAATGCTAGCAGGAAGGAAAAGAGGGAAGGAAAAGAGGCAACATACAGTGTCATCCAGCCCAGAGACAGAGCAAGCCAGGGTCAAGATCCACATAGAAAACAAGGACACTTAGCTCACAGTACAGCAACAGTAGAACTCCACGGGGGGCTCGGAAAGCCTTCAAGTACATTAATTACAAAAAAAAAACCAATCCCCAGTTCGAGTGCAAGCTGTGCGTGCCCCACACTGCTCATGGAATACTGCATCAACACGCTCCCGGCATGGGGAGGGCAGGTGGCACTTGGAACAGAGGTGGTGGAACCCAAAGGACAAGCGGGTGCAGGTTGGGGGCTGGAAAGAAAAGGTGAAACGTCTTCCCAAAGCACAACCACACTTGGTGATTTGGTCTGTACATGCAACGACAGGTAGGTGAAAAGGAACTCAATGGGGCTTCCCGTAGTGCAGGGGTAATTATTGCACCAAAACACCCTCCCCTCACAGCGAGGACAGCGTGAGCCTGCCTTGGGGCAGCAGTGGCAGCCTGCTCCTCACCTCCCTTGCTTTGGAGCCCAGCACTGCTGCTGCCCACAGGATCCCAGCAAAGTGCCAGCGGCTCTGACTGGCCCCATCTGACTCCTGCTGCTGTGGGGGCTGCTGGCAGTGGTGGTGCCAACAAGGAGCAAGGGCCAAGAATCCCCCTCGGGGCAGTTCCTGGCCCTGTGCCTTGACGGGAGTGCCACAGCCCTGATGTCAGGTGAGCTTGTGCCACTAAAGCTGCTGCCTGGAAGAAAAAAAGTCACCTTGTGCTAGCAGAGGGCATGGCTGCAGGGCAGGAGCATGGCTGCAGGGCAGCAGCCTGGGAGGAGGGTTTTCCTGCCTGCCCAGTGTTATTGCTTCCTGGAGGGGCCCTGGGGCTCTTGCTGGCCTGGCAGAGTAAGCATGGACGGCAGTGGCAGGGAGCTGCTGAGGGACAGAAGCGTAACCACTCCCTTTCCCTGCAGCCAGACATGTCCCCCTGAAGCAGAGACCCTGCCCTTGCCTGCCTCCTAGCCCTGCCTGCATGGTCCTGTGCCCCAAGCCCTTCAGTGCACGCAGGCTGAGTGCTGGAGCTCACATCGGTGGTGCAGGACTGTGAAAGAAGGGGGCTCTGGTCTGGGATGTTCCCATGGCTGCACCCTGAGGGGCTTGGACGGGGCACTGTGGGGAACCAGGCTGGAGCCACTTCCCAAGGGCAGCTGCATGCAACAAGGGGGGACCTCGGGTAACAGTGGCAGAGAAGAAGCCGTGTCAGGGCTGCTGCTGGGCAGGGCTGGCCCTGGGGTAGGCAGCACTCCCTGGCTGCAGCCACTGCCTTTCCTCTGCACCCAGGGGCACCACAGAGCCAGTGCCTGAGCCACAGCAGGCTGCCAGCTTGTAGAGCAGCCCTGCCCTGCTGCTGGGAGCTGGGAGGTGACGCTGCCCGACGCTGGAATACTGGCTGCTGCTACCAGCACCTGACAGCCAGCCCCTATCCCAGTGTGGCAGTGAGCCCAGCCTACCCTGGGACTCCTCTGTGGTGCTTTGGCATGTGCACAGGCCAGCCAGAGCCCTGGGGTCTCCAGAGGAAGGTGAGGGCAGAGCTCTGTCCCTAGCCTGAGTGAAACAGGCAATGGCAGTACTGGACCCCCCTGAGCTGCCAGTGGGCTTGGACCCCCACAGCAGCTGCATCTGTGTCAGGGGCACAGCAGAGGGCACAGGGCACCCAGGCTGTCCCACAGCACCCCACTGAGAGCAGGTGCCTCACTGCATGGGCACAAGGGCAGGGTGCCAGGAGCAGCAGGGTGCCAGGAGGTGGCAAACAGGCAGTCAGGCGTGGCCTGTTCAGAACCTGATCGGAGACAGGAGGAGGAAGGCTGCTACTCCTCACTTGCAGGGGGCTGGATGCAGCAAGGGCTGCTCCTGGGACCACAACAGGAGAAAGCCCAGCTGCTTCTAGCCCCGGCCATGGGTATTGAAAAGCAAGCTGGAGCAGCCCTGCTTGCAGGTGAGTGCTGCCAGGGGCTGTGGGCATCAGCAACAGCCTCAAAGCCCAGCAGGCAGAGTCCAGGCCTGTGGGCAAGAGGAGCCAGGACCACCATGTGCCAGGGCTGAGAGCACTGCGATGAGGCTACGGTGCAGGATGAGCAGCCAGTGAGATTCACTGGCCTTAGACTACCTGTGCCATCCTGCCCTGTCAGGCCAGCATCCAGGAGCAGCACTGGCTCTCACGTGCCCTATTCCTGTCCCCATGCAACTGATGGCCCCAAGCAGCAACTCCTTGTTCCACACTGCTCCATCAGGCACCCACCACCTGCAGTGGCACATCCAGCCTTTGGCACCCTACTGGGGTGAGGGGTCATGAAGGGAGGGGACAGCCCTGCCACTGGAGGGGTGGCAGGGATGGAGCCCCAGAGCCAGACACAGTCACTGGCCAGGCAGGGCTGGGCAGAGCGCACCCCTGGGGAAGGGCCCCGAAGAGAAGCAGCCCGAGGGAAGGTGTTTGCAAGCACAGATGCGGCTGACAGACATGAGAGTTCGAGGTGATGGGCAAGCCGGGGAGGTTGACTGGGCACCGTACTCCCAAGGACCCCTGACACCCATCCTCAGCTGTCACTAACACACACTGCCCACCACAGCATGAGCAGCAGTGCCCGAGGGCACTTCTGTCCCCCACCCGGTCCCAGCCAGCCGCCCAGCCCGGAGCAGTGATGAGAGCTCGGGTTCCCCGCCAGGGTCCCCCTTGCACCCATCACCATCGCCTGCCCCCCGCCTGCGCCCCGGGGCCGGAGCTCCCTCCACACAGACGCACCGCACCGCACACACAGCGTCACAAACAACCATGCATTAGAAACTGAAATGCTGCTGGGAGGCTCCGGGGCTGCGTGGGTTGCTCCGGCGTGGCTGCAGCCCCATGGCACGCGCGGCTCCATCCATCGCACACAAACAGTCCTGGGGGGTGACTCTAGCCGAAAATGCCGCCGAAGGTGGAGGCGATGACGATGCCCAGGATCACACAGCAGATTATGATCATGATCTTCTTCTGCTCAGGTGTCCCAGCAGTGGTAGGGAGAGAGGGGAGAGGGGATGGTGAGTGTTGGGGCAGGATGGACCCAGGAGTTGGGAGCAGCAGTCTGTCCTGTTCTCCTGTGCCCGTGGT
The DNA here is from genome assembly GCA_013396995.1 of Dicaeum eximium. NCBI lineage: Eukaryota > Metazoa > Chordata > Aves > Passeriformes > Dicaeidae > Dicaeum > Dicaeum eximium. The sequence continues at coordinate 111,859 of VWZP01006531.1, read as the reverse complement.
GGGCTCTGAGCAGCACCCTGGGAGCCAGAAAGGCTCTGGCAGTCCTGGGCAGGGAGGGACAGCCCTGCTCCTGCTTCTGCCCTGGGTTGGCAGAGCTGGTGGCCCTCAAGTCCCCAAGCTGATAGGAGACCAGGTGTTGGGAGCAGGACAGACATCTGGCACTGTGCTCAGGGTCTGAGCTTAACCATGACCTTTCCCTACTTTTTTTTGCAAGGGATGTGGCTCTCACAGCATGCCTGGTCCAGGGGTCCACCTTGTCCCTTTTCCTCCCCCCAGGCAGCACCCCTGCCCTATGGCTCATTGTGTCTGTGCTGGGAGCTCTGCCTCAGCTGTGCATCCCTCAGGACCTGGGCTGCTCCCAGTGGTGTGGGGTAATGTGGTCCCCGGGCACCTGCAAAGCTGTGCCAGCTGCCTGGGGCAGGCAAGGTGCCAGCCGGGCCCTGTGCCTGGGATGGAGATGTCAGCAGTGCAGGCAGGGGCAGATGGCCCAGCCAGAGCCGTGACTCACCCGTCTGGCTTTGCTCTGGTACTTCACCGCCTTTTTGGTGTCGGACACAGCCCGCTCCACGTAGTCCACGGAGTGCTCCACGTTGTACTCGATGCGGTCAATCATCTCTCCCTGCAGGAGGAGGACACGGCCCACGCGCCCGCGCGCGCACACCTGAGCTGCTGCTGCTCTGCTCTTTGCCTCCGCGGCACTGCCCTGCCCCGCCCTGCAGAGAGAGAGGCACCGTCAGCTGCCGGGGCACTGCGCGTTCCTGGGGTGCCCTGGGCTGCACCCCCATCCCACAGCATCTCTGTGCACATCCCACCAGGGAGACAGGCAAGGGTGAGGGACTGTGGAGTTCCCAGCCCAGTCTTGGCGCTAGCCTGTCCATTATCTCAGGTGACATCAAACCACAGCAGGATCTACACCAGCACCACACCACATGCTGCTGAAACAGGAGGCACGGCAGGGAGCAAGGACAGCCCCAGCAGCACCGTGAGGGATGCTCACAGAACCAAGCACGTGCAGGGACCAGGGACCACTGCTCCCATCCGCACAAGCGCCACACTGAAGGCTGGAGGGTCTGGAGCAAGGCCAGCCAGGATTGAAGAGCCCTACAGGGACCTCTGCCTCTGCTGCAGGGGTAGGCTGGGAGTGGGGGCTCCTCTGGGCGTGGGGACACAGGTTGGGGTGAGCTCCTCCAGCTTTGTTCGCCTCCTTTGGCCCCGTCCTGACTGGGTAGGGAAGCAGCCACGTCTGCAGCAGCGGGACAGGGTTGGCAGGAGTGGGAGGTTTGAAGCCCCATGTCCTCCTGCATGGAAGGACCTGAGGCCACAGAGCCATGGGCTCAAAGCCAGCAACTCTGCAATGCCCATTTCTCAACCTAATGCTGGAGAGCACAGGGAGGAAAAAGCTGGGGACCCAGGGGTGCTGAACACTGAGCCCCACCAACTGCTCCCTGTCTTGCATAAAACTGCTGCTTCTTCTTCCTGCCTGTGCCATGCCTGGGGCAGAGCAGAGCTGCCAGCCCTGCTGCCTGCCTGGCACCCCTCTATTCCCAGTGCCAGCAGCTCCGAGCTTCTCACCCACAGGACAAGGGTGCTGGCACTGTCCAGCCCTTAGAGTGGGGTATGGAATCATGAATTCCCCACACAGGTCCCCCACTGCTGACAGGACAGGCCATCAACACCACCGTGCCCTGGTGACCCTTGCCGTCCCACCACTGGTGATCCCAGCGCCACACGAGCAGCAGCCATGCAGCAGCAGCCATGCAGAGCAGAGCATGCAGCACCACAGGGCTCGGCCAGTGGCCTTTACCTGCCACCGATGTCTCCTCGGGCCATGGCAGCATGGCGGGCAAGAAGGGGGGTGAGCAAAGACACAGGAGCACGTGCCTGGCTAGAGGGACTGGTGCCACGGGCTGGCAGCACAGCTGAGGGGCCAGCCCGAGCTCACCCACCTGGGCCCGGTGCTCCAGGAACATGAAGAAATCTCCCCCTGCCTGGCAGCCACCCACTGCCCTCCTCCTGAGTCCCTCACTGAACCTCCCACCCCACACACAACACCCCAGCTCTGGGGTGCCAGGTGAGTGGCTCCAGTCCTGGGGAGCCCAGCTCAGCCCCACTGGGAGCCATGCTGGTTCTAGATGTGTTTTTTTCCTCTCAGCATCCACCCAGGCAGGGGAGCACTGTTCTCCAGCCTCCCCACCCACCCACCACAGGGAGCCCCATCATCCTCCAACCCCTTCAGGTGAGCCCCTGGGCTGCACCTTTTCCCCACCTGGCTCTCCACCAGCATGGCCATGTCCATGAACATGTCGTGCAGTTCTCGGATGCTGTTCTCCAGTTTGATGATCTCACTGTGCCGTGTCTCAATCTCATTCAGCGCCTGCTTGGTGATGTTTGAATCCATGATGATCTGCAGAGAACATAAGGCCACTGAGCACCATGCTCAGACCCAGCTGGATGCTGGGACTGGGGGCACCAAGAGAGGGATGAGCAGGAGCTCCAGAGCCCCTCCAACCACTCCAAGCCAGGTAGTCTGCAGCAGGATGCTGGATTCAGACTCTGCTCCAACAGCATCCTCAGGCCAGACCTGAGCCCTTAGGCCCCCTCCTCCATGGGCTGTGATCATTACCCTGTTCTGAGGCCACTGTGGCAGCATGGCCAGCAGCCCCTGCCCTGGGCTGAGGGGCTGGCTCAGTGCAGCCCGTGGCAGTGCTTACCCCAGAGGAGAAGATGGCCGGGTTGCCGCTCTCCAGCATGTCCTCCAGCTCCTCGCTGGTGGTGGTCCTGCCAGCTGCAACCACACAACACAGGTCAGCCAAGAGCCCTCTGTCCCCACCACAGGTCCCACAGCCCTACCACAGGGCTCTGCTGGCTCCATGGTAATTTTCCCACGAGTGGAACAGAGCAAAGCTTCCAGCCCCAAGAGCAAACAGGGCAGTTTGAGCCTGGCTCTGACACCCCTCATTTGAAGGGCATCAAGCTGCCAGCCTGGCTCAGCTCAGTCCCTCCTGGACACACTGACATTCCTGCAGAGCAGGGAGCAGTGCTGAGGGACCAGCAGCCACCAGCACCAGGTGCCTGTGAAGGAGGAGAGATGGGGAAGAAGCCACAAGCAGGTACGTTCGTGACAAACCCTGTCCCAGCCAGTTCAACGCCAGGAGAACGCTGGGCTCAGCTGGACTGCCCAAGTTTTGTCCTGCTGCTGTGTGACAGAAGCCAGGCTCTGTCCTTCCCCCTGTGGCAAAACCCTCCATGTGTCCTGGGACCTCCAGCCCCATGGCCCCTCTAAAAACAATTCACCCCCACCATGTGGTTCCTTTCCTTTCCTTCCCTTCCCTTGCCCACCCCACAGAGCAGAGAGCAATGCTGATCACTCCATGGGTGGCACTGATCCCTGCATTAACTGCAGTGCACTTTTTGGGCTAGCAACCATGTGGGACACATGGAACCACAGCCAAACAGATGGAGATGCTGGCAGGGCACTGGGGCTGCCCAGTGGGATGGGGAGGGTGAGCAGGTCACCTGAGACAGGGCAAGTGACCCCCCACCAGTGTGAACAGGGCAGCCAGGCAAGAACAGCAGGAGAAGTGACTCCACCAAGCTTGATGAAACCAAAACCTGCAGAGCAGGGCTGGGGTGTGTAGATGCTCCCCTGTGACAAGCTGCCTGCAGCCAGTGGTACTGAAAAGGACAACAGCATCCTCCAGGACAAGTCCAGGGCACATCCATGGGGGAAATGGGGCAGAGTGGAGCACAGCTCTCAGACACGTGGGCAGAGGCTGGAGTTCTGTGTGAGGCTGGTCTAGACAGCTACAACCTGGTAGTGACCCCAAAGGCCTGAGAAGCTGCTGTTTTGAGTCACAAAAACAACCTGAGGGGGTTCACAGATGCATGTGAGGCCCGAGCTTTGCCACCTGTGTACTCACAGATTTCAGGATCAGTCAAGCTCCCCACCTTCCCCAGCTCTGAGAAGGGTCCACAGCCCATTTCCAGACACTGTTACATGTTTTAGAGTGACAGAGCATCACTCCCACCAAGGACGACCCATGACAACCCTTGCCAGCTTTTCTTGCCTGTTGGCTCCTCGCTCTGGGCTGACATTGCCCTGCTCCCAGAAAGGGAGAACAAGGGACCAGCAGCACAAATTTACAAACCCTCCTGTTGATGTGCCCAGCTCTGAGCAGTCACTGGCCCAGGGATAAGGAGGAGCATGCCAGGTGCTGTCCCTGGAGAGCTTCTTGCTCTGCCAAATGCTGGCCCTCAGGGCAGTCCTGAAGGGCAAGCAGTGGGATCAGCTCCAGGAGATGCCTGATGGGCAGAGGTGGGATGGGATGTGGGATACACGTTCTCATCCTGTCCTTCCTGCTGCCTCATTCCCTAATGCAGAGCACAGAGCTGGTAAAAGCTGTGTCAAGGTGAAGGATGAGAGCAAAGGCATTGCATGGATTAACACCTGACCAGGCAGTGCTGGCCTGGCCAAGGGCCACAGCTGCTCAGGAAGGACTTGCTGTAATGCTGAGCCAAAGCTTGGAGCATGGAGCCTGCATCTCACCCACACCACAGCACAGCACCTGCCAAACAATACAACCAACCTGCAGGACCTCAGAGGGCTTCCCAGGATGGCCACTGCCTCCTAACCAGGCTTCATGGTTTGGCTTCCTGGTCTGTCATTAGCTCCTCCACAGCCATAAAATCAGCTCTAAGTGTCCTGGGTACCTGCCTGATCTGCTGCTCACATTCCCACAGGGCCATGGCACAGCCAAAAATGGGAGTGACAGGATGGAGCCACTGCAAGGTAGCACCAAGGGAGAAGAGCCTGGGGGAATGCTCCTGCCCCAAAATTTGGTGAAACACTGGAAAATCCCGAGAATTGGACCTGTGCCTCCCCAGAGAGCTCCAGAGTACATCTGCCTCTTACTTGGCATCTCTAGCAATAAAGTCTCTTGGGGAGAAGCGACTCTGCTAACAGGACAAGCCCAGAGCATGGAGGAAGCTGGAGAAGCAAACTCAGCCCTAAGCTGGCAGGGAGAGAACAGCAAGAGACAGTGCCCAGGTCACACTGCTGCAGAGCCATTGGGAACTCTGGGACAGGCAAACATGAGGCCACTGAGGAAACTTCCCACCTCCAGGTACAGTCCTTGGCCCTGTGATGCCCAGCTGGACAGAGTGACCATCCCCATGGACGAGCTCCCAGGGGATGGGGCAGGAGCAGCCCTGTTAGGGTGGGGGAAGCTCCCAGGGAAGCCTCTGGTGCCACAGCTCAGTCCCACAGCCCAGCTGACACCGGGTGCCAATTCTGCATGCAGATCATCTATAAATAGAGAAGGTAGCTCAGGGCTGAAGGAGTCCAATATGCCATGGCCAACAAGGGCTCAGCTGGGCTCTTCAGGCTGGCAGCATCCCCTGGGCTGGCAGCATCCCTCCTCCCAGCAGCAGGGCTGCACAAACACCTGCAGAGCCACACCTGGGGCTCATGCTGGACACTCTGAGGAAAAGAACCTTTCCAAGGCTGGGATCCTCTGCCTGGAGGTAGCTTTTAAGCTCTTATATAGGCACAAATCCAAACAATTCATGGAGAGATGGATAATGCTGTCCTGTTCACCTGTGTGGGAGGTAACAGGTACGAGTGGCTGGCCCACTTGGCTGTCACCCAGCTCTGACAGGCTTGGCACTGCCCAGGCTGGCATCAGATGAGAAGGATCCAGCTACAGAACCCTGTACACTTCATCCCCTCAGAGATGCTCCTGGGTGGGCAGTGTGATGCTGATGGTTACTGAGGCACAACCTCTGGCACACACAGACACAGCTGTGCCTACACAAGGAGAAGGGAACAGATCCTGAGGGCTGTGGGGAGCCCCAGGGAGTGGCTACAGCCTGGGACAGTGACCCTGCATCACCAACTGTGCCACTGTCCAACCTGCAGAGTCAGATGTGGTGAGGATTCAGACCCTTTCTGGTGCTGGGGAGCCCACCCTGAGCAACTGAGCAACTGAGAAGTTCCTGCTCTCATACTCTGAAAACCTGAGTGATTTACTGGCTTTGCTGTCAGAGCTCCCAGCACTTTCTCTCTTTGGACTCCTCAGCAGAAGACCAGAGCTGAGGATGTTGTGGAGATCTGTGCAGTCACCACAGCCCAGCTGAGCTCTGTTCCAAAGAGCCTCTGCAGGAGCAGCTGGGGCTGAAGGTGCTGGCTGGGACACCCCAGGCCAAGCAGAGCCCCTGCCCAAGGCAGCACTCCTGGTACAACATCTGTAAGCTGTTCCTTTTGATGAGTCTTTTTGCCAGGAAATATTTCTGGTGTCCTGATAGGGACAGCTCTGGCAAAGGGCTGTGCAGAAGACTGTGTCCCTCCCCAGCACAGCCCCATCCCACCTCTGCACCTCTCTGCACTTCTAGCAGTGAGAAATGCTCTCATCTCCCACACTCCTCCACACCTCCATCCAAAGGGAACAAGAGTCCCTTGCTGTCAGGAACTGGGACACCTCCCCTACACCACACACTGCTCCATGGGGATTCCTGAGCAGCCCTTTCCCTGCACCCATCAGGCTCTGTCAGGCACTGACAACCTGGCAGGATGGACAGAGCAGACACAAGAATAACAACATATCTTCAGAATTTAAGCAGAGCAGCAGAGCCCTCCCAAAATTCAGCAGGAAAACAAGAGGAAGGTTTCTTTCAGGTCTGCATCCAATCAAGGACATGGCTGAGTCCTTCCAAAGCTCCTCTCTCAGAGGGAGGCACAGGGATACCTTAAATTCCTGTTCACATGACAAGCCACTCCTCAGCTGTCAACTGCAGGGTGATGTTGGCTGAGGGATGAGTCAGGCAGCTGGAGCAGTGACACATCCTGCTTTACAGCAAACTGGCAAGCTCTTGTTGAGCCTCGTGTCAGTCAGCCTTCCCATGCAGCCCTGTTAGTATCAGACATCAGAAAGACTAATCTGAACAAAGATTAAGGCTTGCACAGCTCTGTCTCCTTCCAGCCCTCCACAGAAATTCCCACACCCCACAGCACCCAGATTCCCAGACTAATGAAGCACATTCCCACAGGTGACCACCAAGGACATCAGACTGACTCACAGATCTCCAGTCATTATTCACAGTGAGTTGTTGGAGGAAAGAAAAACATCCATTTGGTTGTTAGGAAAAAAAAGGACTAAGTTCAGAGCCTTCCATTCTGAGCACAAACCTCACAACATGTCTGAAAGTGAGATTATTTGCAAAAATCTCCTTTAATCTCTGCATGCCCTGGCTTCCCCCTCGATTATTCCCCTAATTGCATGGTTCTTCTTTGCTGGGAGATAACCCCATTGCTCCAAACTATCCAGGTATCACTGACTGCCCAGAAGAACCACGAGGAGAGTGTTTTTCTAGAGAGGCAGGACTTGACTGCTCCTAAGTGACGGGCTCTGGATCACTCAGACATCTTAGTGCCACAGTAGTGTCACCTGGGTGAGGTGTCATCAGCCTCAGAGGTGTCACCTGAGGTCCACCCTTGGCCACAACACAATGGCTGCTAAGAGCCACCAGGTCCTGGGCCCAGAGAGGTGCCTGAGGCAGCACTGGGGCTCCTGCTCTTCCTGTGCAAGGGAGACCATCAGGAGCAGGGAGTGCTCCTATCTCAAGAATTCCCTTCTCTGTTCTCATGTTTAGCTTAGTTCATCCATGAAGAGGAGCATCCTGAAGGACAAGTACACAGAGGAATCAGGAATTCCCATGAGCTTCTTTGAATTAACAGCTAGCTGCAAACACAGAAGAAATTCTTCTCCTTGCGATCCCTGTGCTCTCTCTGCAGCATTTTGGGATGTACTTTGCTGGATGCACTTTGCCACTGAAACTCAAGGTACCACCCCAGTCCGTGTCCCCCAGAAGCCGCGTTCCAGTCTCTCCCATCGGCTCCTGTGCATCCTGGGTTTTCCCAGGAAGCTCTGCCCAGCTGTGGGAGCAGCTCTGATCCACTGGGAGCCGGTGCAGGCTGCGGCCCCGTGGCACACAGAGCCCAGCTGTGTCCCCAGTTCAGGTTTACTCACTGATCTCCAGCTGCCTCTGGATGCGGCCCTTGCAGCGCTCCCGGTAGTCGGTCTGCGTGGCGTTGTACTCCGACATCACCTCCACGAACTTGCGCGACAGCGTCGAGTGCTGGCAGGGGAGACAAGGACACAGGGAGCTCAGGGTGCCGTGAGAGGGAGAGCCCTGCTACCCTGCAGCAGGGAAGCACCTCCACCTGTACCTCCATCCTCCACCTGCACCTGCACCTGCATCTCCATCCTGCACCTCCACCTGCACCTCCACCTCCACCTGCTCCTCCACCTCCACCTCCATCCTGCACCTCCATCCTGCACCTCCAACCACCCCAAAAGCATTTCCAGCCCAAATGCTGCTCCAGAGAATGTGACAGAGCACAAGGGGAGCAGGTGGCAGTAGGTGACACATCCCCAGGGGAATGGGCCAGAGGCATCCCTCATCCAGCCCTACCTAAGCACAGCCTCCAAGCCCAAGAAGATTCCCTGGGGGCTGGCAGCACCCTCTCTGCACTGCGTGTGCCTAGAAAGCCTGGAGGCCACAGCAGCGCCCTGGGTTGAGCCCTGCCTGGTATTGCTGTGCTGCTGGGACATGCCAGACCCTGCACAGGCACAGGATGGACCCATGGGGATCACTCTGCAGTGCTGGGGGCAGCAGTACCCAGCCCTGCTCAAAGGCACAATCACAGAATCATTAAGGTTGGAAAAGGCCTCCAAGATTATCAAATCCAACCTGTGACGGGTGCCCACCTTGTCACCCAGCCCAGAGCACTGAGTGCTACCTCCAGCTGTTCCTTGAACCACTCCAGGGATGGGAGCTCCACCACTGCCCTGGGCAGCTCCTTCCAATGCCTGATCCCCCCTTCAGTGGAGAAATGCATCATGATGCCCAGCCTGAACCCCCACAGGCACAACTTGAGCTGTTTCCTCTTGTCCTGTCCCTGTTCCCTGGGAGCAGAGCCTGACCCTCACCTGGCTTCCCCCTCCTGTCAGGGAGTTATAGAGAGCAAGAAGGTCCCCCCTGAGCCTCCTTTTCTCCAGACACAGCTCCCCCAGCTGCTCCTCATCAGACTTGTGCTCCAGACCCTTCTCCAGCCCTGTTCCCATCTCAGGACAGGCTCTGCACAGTGAGGGAATGGGGAATGGCAGACGAGCCTGGTGCCACCAGCACTCAGATGTGTTGGTGCAGGTGTTGGCACACCTGGAGCAGCCCCAGCCAGCACAGCCCTACCTGCAGGAGACAACACTGGAGACACCCCAGGCTATGCCTGCACTGGCTCTGCAGTTATTCTAAGCCAGCAGCAGCACATATTTCTGGAGAGCCTCAGCTCATCTCTCCCTCCTCCACCACAAACCTCACACAACGCCCCTGGCAGCTCCAGCTCCATCCTCTGCTCCAGAGGTGCTGGCCCAGAGCAAGGTCAGAACAGCTCCCAAGCATCTCAGCTCAAAATCCAGCAACAACGTGACATGCCATCCAAGCAACTCTTCTGCTGCTCCAGAATTGTTTTTCCTAAAATCCACTTCATTCTCATTCAGCTGGAAACTATCAGCATATATTGATCTGGAGCCAAATATAGCCTGGGTGCTGAGTGACATCTTCCTGCTCACTAGCCCACCATGCTACACCTCTTTTGCTTAAGAAGTTACTTAACTCAGTGTTTATTTTCTCAGATTGTTATTTTATGTTCCTATGGGCACCCCACATGTCTACAATATGCATTTGATTTTTGAAGGAACACCGAGTTTTGTGCAAAATCGGCTGGAAAAAAGCATTTTAAATGGCTTTTGGACATTAAATAAACCTACCTGAATATTCACAGCAAATAAAAGCATATCAAAATGTACCTTGTGACTGAACTCATTAAACAGAAAATATTAACTCAAGTTAAGAAAAGGATTTGTTTCACTCAGGTCTAGCAACCCTTCACTCCCCAAACATGGGCAAAGCAGCCCAAACTGCTGATAAAAACTCTGGGTATTCAGAGTGGGCTCTGAAAGCCCCCAAAAGCACACACTGAAACTGGGCCCCTTGTCGTGCATGTGATTAACAGGAAGATATTTTTGAAGTGTTTATCCCATGGAGTAATACACAAAATTTATATTTATATATATAATATATACTTATATGTGATATATACATACAAAAACATGGAAAATGCTGTCCAGACCTCTGGGAAGCTGCATCACTGGCTGCATTTCTGGACTGGGAACTGTGACCCTAAGCCCCCTCCCTGTACCTGGATCTGCTGCAGGCAGGCCCAGATCTGATGAGACTCTTCTGGCTGGAGATGACCACAGCAAAGCCAGAATATAAATCCATAATCTTAATGCTCAGTAACTCTGAGTTTACAACACGTTAACAAGGGGGAATGGGCTCCTCACTCCTTTTACTCAGTGTTTTGCTAATAGCAAGTCCATACAAACTGGAGAAGGTACAAAGACCAAGCTTCTAGCACCAGAGATGTGTAAATCAGCTTTCCAGTCTGGCTCATCCCAAATCCCATACAGAATGTGGGAAGGAAGGGAGAGCAGGCCAGGCTTTGGGAGCACACAGCCACATTGCCCAGGGAGGGCTGGAAGTGCTCAGTGTCACTGCAGAAGGACAAAGGTGACCCCAGGTGGGGCACAGGACAAACAGGGACAGGCTGAAAGAAGCAGGGTCTGGTCAGCTGAAGGTGACAAAGCTTAGAGAGATCCTGTTGTAACAATGACCCAGAGGGAGCAAAGAGAGAAGCTGGAGCAAAACTCATCTTGGAAGTACACAGGGGCAGGAAAAGAGATGAGGGACAAAGCTGGGACATGGAATTCCCATATTAAGGGAGGAAAAAATCTTCGTAAGAGTGGTCCAACACCGGACCAGGGCCCAGGGACCCATGGTCTGTGGTGTCTCCATCCCTCTGGGTATTGGGGAACAAAGACCTGCAGGAGCTCAGACTGAGGGACCAGCCAGGTCAGAAGCCAAAGCTCCAAAGTGGAGCAGGGCCACATTGCCCACATCAGGGCTGTGTGCCATGGCCAAGAGGTACTCCCCTGCACCCAGAGAAATGTTAGGACACGCCCAGATTGCAAGAAAACTCCCCACCTCCCTGACTGAGGGAGTTTGGGTTTTTCAGCCTGGAGAAGAGAAGGCTTTGGGGAGACCTTAAAGTCACTTCCAGTGCTAAAGGGGCTCCCAGAGAGCTGGAGAGGGACTTTGGACAAGGGCCTGGAGTGCCAGGACAAGGGGGAATGGCTTCCCTCTGCCAGAGGGCAGGGATAGATGGGATTTTGGGAAGAGACTCCTACCTATGAGGGGGCTGAGGCCCTGGAATAGGGTGCCCAGAGCAGCTGTGGCTGCCCCATCCCTGGAAGTGTCCAAGGCCAGGCTGGATGGGGTGTGGAGCACCCTGGTCTAGCACCAGGTGTCCCTGCCCTTGCAGGGGTTGGACTGGATCACCTTTGAAGGTCCCCTCCACCCAAACCAATCCATGGCTTTATGGTGGAGCAGAGCCCTGAATCCCACTCTCCCACATACCAGGATGACATCTGAACCACAGAGTTCAACACAGACCAAATCTAAACCCTGCTCAAATCCACAGCCCTGCACTATGCAGCTCTCACCTGTGGCCACCTCCAGTTTCCCCAGACACTGCTCAAGTAAAGCCTTTTCCTGAGAAACAAGGGCACATCACAGCCCATAGCAGGGGCCACCACCACTGACTGCCACCTCCTGTCCCTGCCACTGTCACCTGCATGTGGGATGACATCAGCTCTTGAGGGGCTTGGCCCAGGGAACAGAGAGAACCCCTTGGGGGCTCTCAACACTGCTGTCAGCACACAGAAGTGTCTCCAGAGAGGGAAGGAAAGTTTTTCTTGGATGGGATCTGCTCAGAGCCTGACACTGCCCAGCTATGTCCACCAACAGAGCTCTGCCCACCACTGGATCCCTTCCAGAAGGTACAGAAGAGCTGCTCTGCATCAGAACTTGCTGCTCTCCCGCTGCTGCACCATCCTTTGGCTCTGCCATGCCCCAGCAATTCCCTGTCCCACTGCCCTAGAGACAGGAGGGCCTTTCTCTCCCCCAGCTTTGCAGAGGACAGTTCCCACAGGGCTGAGCTGGGACAGCATCTCCTGGAGCAGGGCTGGAGGGGCTGGGTTCCAGCTGGGAGCTGCCTCTGCAGAGCTGATCCATCACCATCGCTGCCACACTGATCTGGCACCGGCTGCACGTGGGAAAGCAGGCTCCTGAGAGGCTTCCCAGGCTGAGGAGATCAACTACAACAGCCAAAGCTCCTCCAGCACCACTGCAGAGCATGGAGCTATCAGGACTTTTTGTGTGTGTGTAACCCCTGTGAGAGCCACAGATCTACATCTGGATCCCAGCCCAGGTGATAAAGAGCAGCACCAGCTGCTCCTGTTGCCTTGATCCCTTTAATGGTTTGCTACAACACATTCCTGGCTGCAGAACAGGGCTCTGAGATGCTTTGTCTTCACCCACAGCCCCAGCACAGAGGACACAGCTCTGCAGCAATGCAAGGACAGATTCCAGGCTGGAGCCATGGCTGCATCCCACCGGGAGCTCTCTCACCAAAGCATCACCAGAAGGTAAAAATGAAACAGCAGCTCTGCATGGCTGGGCAGGAGGACAGAGCTTCACACAGAGAAATCTGTTCCACAGCCAAGCACAGGCCTCCTCTCCCAGCACTTCTGGGATCCCTCAGCTGCCACTTCCCCCTTTTCCCCTCCTGGTGCCCCAGGGCAGAGGCTCACCTGGGTTTTCCTTATCCGCAGGTCAGCCGATGACCTGTTCAGTCCCTCCTCTTGTTCAATGCTCTGCTCAATGCCTGCCAGGGGAGAAGGACACATCAGTTTGTGCTCTTTGGAGAACAACCACAGGATCATTAAGGTTGTAAAAGACCTCCAGGTTCATAAAATCCAGCCTTTGACTGATTACCTCAAGCCCATTAAACCACACCCCCAATGCCACGTGCAGTCATTTTCTGAACACTTCCAGGGATGGTGACTCCACCACTTTGCCAGAGCACGTGTTCCAGTGCTTAACCAAAGGAAAGGGACTGCTTGGCAAAGGGACTCTGAAAGACTGGATCAAGGAGCAGCTGGTACTGGGCACTTCCCAGATCCTGACCCCACCACTCAGCCTGGCAGCAAAGCCCTGTTTCATGACTGCAAAGCACCTGGTGCCCAGCCACTGGCTGTGATTTGGGGCTGGAAGGGCAGCACTGTCACCTCCAGGCTGGTGAGCCAGGATTTCCACAGAAAATCAATGTGATGCTTAGGTCTGATTGCCAGTATTCAAACAAACTGGAGAGCTGTTTCCACCACAGAGGCAGAAGGAGGAAATCCAGAGCTGAAGTGTCTCTGCAAAATACCAGACCTCAAGACTCCTCCAGGGAACCTAAAAATAGCAGCTCCTCCAGCTGTCTGGACTGGCACAGGGAGTACCCACCATGGCATGAGTGCCCTGCACCGTGCTGAGCACCCATGCAGCAACCAGGGATCTACCCCTCTAATTATGGAGATAATTACATGAAGCCCTCAGTGCCCAAAGCCTGGGAGCCTGGCAGGGAGGAGCACTGTCCTGGCCCATGGTGCTCTGGGCAGGGAGAGGTCAGGGGTGTGGGGCAGGAGGGCTGGCACAGAGCAGGACAATGCAACCCTGCTCCATCCCTGGAAGTGTCCAGGCCAAGCAGCAACCTGGTGCAGTGGGAGGTGTCCCTGCCCATGGCAGGGAGTGAAGTGAGATTACCTTTAAGGCCTCTTCCAACTCAAACCATTCCACCATCCCAGGATTCTATGAAACCTGCTCCTCAAGGCCAGCTCAGGACATATTAATTCAAATACTTAATTTCAGGGACTTACAACACTTGGAAGAAAGCTCCCATCAGCAGGCTGGCCAGTGTGCAGAGACAGATCTCCATGTAAGCCACCCAGTGTGAGCTGGTGGCACCCCCAGAGCCTGGCTGAAGAGCCCACTCCCAGCACTGATGTCCCCCAGCTCTCAGAGCCTGGCTGTTCCCAGCACCTTCCATTCTGGAGCGGGTCCCTCAAGGCCAGCACAGGGCAGGATCCTCCTGCAGCAGGGGCTCCCCATTCCCTGGGGCTGCCCCCTCACCTCCAGCACAGCTCAGCACATTCCAGCAGTATCTTCAAAGCACTCCCCATTCCCATGGAATGGTATTGGCAAACACTGGGCATTTCTGGTAACTAGTAAATCACATTCTCCCAAGAAGCTGGTAATTAGAATTATCCCCTGCATGAGTAATGTCTGGCCTGAAGAAGTCAGTTTGTTGTCAGCAGATGTTGTTTTTGATCAGTCCTGACTGTTTTCTGTCATTGATCATGCTAGCCATGAGGCAATTTGGACAAAGCACAAGGGCTAGTCATCTGCTGCTCCAGGTAAATATGACACCAGACAGGCTTTTCTGGAAGCAGGAAACAGGAGCCTGTCCTGCAATCCTTCAGGCTTTCAAAGTACCTTACAAAACACTGAACAAAACACTTATGGAAAAGGATTTTTGTTTTTTTTTAAGGCCAAACCCTATCACCAGGGATCCCAGTGTGTCCAGGGCCATAGGGATGGATCCCTTGGACTATGGAATAGATAAGATGGCCCCTGGCTCTCCTTCCTGGCTCTAGTTGAGACCATGTATAAGGAGGACAAAGGGACCATGGGAACAACAGAGGTACAGGTCTCCTGGCCCAGATATGGGACATGGCCACACCACTGGTGACCCACCTAACAAAGGGCTCCAGGCATACCTGAGCCCTCCATGACTGTGGGACTTCCACAGAACCCTGGGATTAGTGAGGACACTGCTGCCTTGGGGGAAGCCCCATCTCCTCTCCTACCCTTCAGACACAGCCAGGGCTTCTGCACCAATGTCAACCAAACCCCAGACTGATGTCCAAGACCACCACAGCAAATCCAAGCTGCCAGGGGTGACCTGCCTCCTGTCTCAAGATGCTGCCATCCTCTCAAACTCCCTCAGTCCCCTGGGGTCCAGTCTTGGGATTCTGGGCTTGTCCAAGTGCTGCAGCCCAACCCTGACCATCAGTGGGTTGACAGTCACCTTGTTCTCAGGCCTCAGAGACTGACTGACTCTTCCAATAGTGGAAACTGCAGGTCACATCCTGCAGCACCTCTTCACTCACCCAGACCTGAAGAGAACCTTTGCCCAAGCTGGGGGTTTGCCCAGCATCCAACCCCTGCCAGTGGTCACAGGACTCAGAGCCACCAGCTGCTCGTGGCCCCATTCCCTCGATGTCGTTCTGGGAATGGGGCACAAGGGGGCAAATTCACAAAGGGCAAATAAAACCAGCTGGGGGGTACAGCAGAGAGGGAAGGTGATGCTCATCCCTGGGGGTATTTCCAGCCTGGGACAGGAGTGCTGCAGGCAGAGCCCCAGAGCTCCATCCCAGGCCAACACTCACTCTTTAGTTTGGAGCGCACTTTGTTCGCCGTCTTCTTTATGTCTGACATCAGCTCTTCCAGCTCCTCTTTCGTTTCTGGGGAGAGAGGAAAGAGCAAACATGGATGTGCTGCAGACACCACTAAAATCTGCTGCCCTGCAGAGACCAGAGCTGTGAGCATTTCAACCCCCTAACTGGAAGAATTTCCAACCCCTGACTGAAAACGCTCACATCCCACACTGGGAGCACTTCCACATCCAAACTGGGAACACTTCCACCCCCAGACTGGGAGCACTCCCACACCCAGACTGGGAGCACTCCCACTCCCAGACTGGGAGCACTCCCACCCCCAGACTGGGAGCACTCCCACCCCCAGACTGGGAGCACTCCCCCATCCAGACTGGGAGCACTCCCCCATCCAGACTGGGAGCACTATTGTCCCCAGACTGGGAGCACTCCCACACCCAGACTGGGAGCACTCCCCCATCCAGACTGGGAGCACTATTGTCCCCAGACTGGGAGCACTCCCCCATCCAGACTGGGAGCACTTCCCCATCCAGACTGGGAGCACTCCCACATCCAGACTGGGAGCACTCCCACATCCAGACTGGGAGCACTCCCCCATCCAGACTGGGAGCACTCCCCCATCCAGACTGGGAGCACTCCCACCTCATGCTCTGTGCTGGACTCTCCTCACACTCCTGAGACCTCCAGCTGCTTCCAGCTCTGGGGCCCCAGCACAAGTGTTAAATTGAACAAGAATGAAGTCAGGTTAGACATGGGGAAGAACTATCAGACCATGAGGGTGGTGGGCCCTGGCACAGGTTGCCCATCCCAGGAAGTGTCCAAGGCCAGCTTGGATGAGGCTCGGAGCAACCTGGGACAGTGGAAGGTGTCCCTGGCCCATGGCAGGGGGGGGGAACCTTTCCAATTCCCTTCAAACCCAAACCATCCTGTGAATCTGTGATCACATACAGGTTCCTCTCCCAGAAACCAGAGTGTCTTGAGAGAAGCCAGGATTTGCAGACGTGTCCCTCACCAATCTGTGCTGCAGGAACTGCCAGAGCCCTGCACAGAGCAGCAGGGCTGGAGCAGGGGCACAGCCCCAGGCCCACAGAGCAGGGACCAGCTGTGCTCTGTGCAGCTCTCCCTGCTGCCACCCCAACACTCCCTCTTGATTTTGATGAGATCAAGACTTAATTAAATAAAACTTTGTTTAACAGAGCTGAAGCATATTGTCTGACTCATGTCAATGGTTCTGATGCCAGCTGCCAGTCACAGGCACAATTAGAAAGTCCTGATGATGGGAATGTTTTGGGGGAAGGTCCTGTCGTTCTGGTGGCTGTACACATTCCCATCCCCGAGCTACAAGCTTCAGCACAATTGGGAAAAGGAGAGAAGGAACACATCTATGAAGTCCTTCACCCCAGGATATTTGCTGGAGAATGGGCACAAATGCAGTGGCAGGAACAGGACATTTTCAGTTTAAGTTCTCATTTAAGTGATTAATTATTTTTCCCCATTCTTAAAAACAACTTGTAATAATAAGAAATAAAGAAATAATAAGAAATTGTAATATGAAGAAATTTCTTGAAAGGATTTGCAATAATAGGAAAGTAATAAAAATAAGAAACCGTTATAATAAGGAATTAATAACTGTAATAATAAGGAATTAATAATTGTTTCTCAATAAAGAAATAAACCAGCCTGGGCTGAGTAACTCCCTGCAGCCATTCAGGCTGGGTAAGCAGACAAGGACCAGGAGTGCTGGAGACAACAGGCTGCCATGGACACGGGGATGGGCTGGGAGTTGGGATTGTTCACTTGGAAAGAGGAAAGCCAAGGGGGCTCCTACTGCTGTCTGAGACTGCCCTGCAGGAGGGTGGACAGAAGCTGGGGCCAGGTGTCCTGCTGGTCCTTGGAGGGGACATTCAGCTTCCTACTGAAGCTTGAAGGTGCACAGAAGAGGACAAGAAGTGCTGGACCAAGCTGGGACCAGCAAAATGCAAATTAGATATTAAGAAGAAAACCAGCCATGATGGCAGTCAAACACAGATGCAGAGAGGCTGTGGGATGTGTGCCCTTATGGCTGTGGGATGTGTGTCCTCATGGGTGTGGGATGTGTGTCCTTATGGCTGTGGGATGTGTGCCCTTATGGCTGTAGGATGTGTGTCCTTATGGCTGTGGGATGTCTGTCCTTATTCAGCACAGGCTGGAGAAAGGCTGAGCATTGGACCTGCTGGAGGGGACTGGCCAGGGGCCTCCAAGGTCCCTTCCCACCCATGTCCACCTTCAACTCTATTGATTCAAACCCCAGAACTCACTGCCATGGACCTGCCCTTCTCCCTGTCAGTTTGGGCTGAGGGATTTCCCCCTCTTGTGAGACCTCACCTGCAGACCTGCTTCCAGCCCTGGAGTCCCCAGCCTAGGAAGGATGTGGAGCTACTGGAGCAAGTGCAGAGGAGGCCTCAGGGATGCTCTGAGGGCTGAAGCCCTCTGCTCTGGAACCAGGAGAGCTGGAGGTGTTCAGCTGGAGAACAGAAGGCTTCCAGGGCCTAAAGGGCTCCAAGAGAGCTGGAGAGGGACTTGGGACAAGGGATGGAGTGACAGCACAAGGGGGAATGGCCTCCCACTGCCAGAAGGCAGGGATAGATGGGATTTTGGGAAGAGATTTCTCCGTGTGAGGGAGGTGAGGCTCTGGCACAGGGTGCCCAGAGCAGCTGTGGCTGCTCCATCCCTGGGAGTGTCCAAGGCCAGGTTGGATGAGGTTTGGAGCAACCTGGTCTAGTGGAAGCTGTCCCTGCCCATGGCAGGGGGATGAGATGAAGTGAGATGAGATGAGATATGATATGAGATATGAGATGGTTT
Organism: Dicaeum eximium; assembly: GCA_013396995.1. Taxonomy (NCBI): domain Eukaryota; kingdom Metazoa; phylum Chordata; class Aves; order Passeriformes; family Dicaeidae; genus Dicaeum; species Dicaeum eximium. The sequence continues at coordinate 93,563 of VWZP01006531.1, read as the reverse complement.
TGAAGGTCCATTATGATTCTGTGAAGCTCTGCCGTGAAGCTGCCCCTGAGGACACACAGGGCAAGTGGTGAGCATGGTCCTACTCCGGCCACTCAGGGAGTGGACAAGCCCACACTGATGGAAGGAGGGGACAGCAAACAGGGCTGGATGTCTTCCCTCAAAAAATTTCCAACTGAGCAGCATGAAGAACACTCCTGGCCTGATTTGAGTCACAGGCCGTGTGGGGATTACTTGGCGGCCTGGCAGGCACAGGCTGCCCAGACAATTATTTTCACATCCACGGTGTCTGTTGAAGTGCCTGACTCAGATCTATTTAACCATTCACAGGGAGTGACATCCAGCCACGGGGAGCTGAAGTACCACAACACTGCCATGCTATGGCCACATCACTTCATGCTAGAGTGGCACTCAGGGGGCAGATGGGATGTTGCAGAGGGTGAGTCAAGCACCCCACATCCCACCCAGGATGTCTGCTCCATTCCCACTGGCACAGAGCAGGAGAGCAGGGAGTCCATCCCCATGGCCACGTGTCCCCAGTCTCTGCTGGGAGGGAGAAGGAGTCTTTGGTCCAAGGTCGAGCCTCATAGCCCTGGGAAGCCCAGGACCTGCTGTGACCTGCCTGGGAGGGAGCCCAGGCAGTGCAGGGAGCAGGCAGGGAGCAGGCAGGGAGCAGGCAGGAGCAGGCAGGAGCAGGCAGGAGCAGGCAGGGAGCAGGCAGGAGCAGGCAGGAGCAGGCANCAGGCAGGGAGCAGGCAGGGGCGGGAACTCTTTTCTCCTCCCTCTGCCAACAGTGAATGAAGCCCTGTGTGACAGAGAGCACACACTCAGCCCAGGCTGGTGACACTGCAGGCAGGCAGGAACAGGTAGGCAAAAGCAGACAGGAGCAGGCAGGGAGGCAGGAGCACACAGGAGCACAGAGGAGCAGGCAGAAGGAGGCAGGAGAACAGGCAGGAGGGCAGGCAGGTGCTGGCAGGCACAGACCCCCACCCTTCACAGGTGCAGCACTGTCACTACAGCTCTCTGCACATCATGGTGACAGTGACTTTGCTTACAAGCTGCTCAGCCCTGGAGCTGCCTCACTCATTCTTTGCTGGGACTAAGAAACTTCACCTGCAAACCTTCAAGCCTTTACTGACAATAACCAACCAAGGTGGTTCATTCATGATGGTACAACAACCAACCAGGAAGGTATCATTGAGAAAAGTGCAATTCCAAGCTAATTCCCAGCTGAGTGACCTGGCAAAGCTGGAGGGATCTTTTTAGTCTTAGCTAAAGACTTAGCTCTTTCAATAAAAAATGAAAGAAGATCCTGGGAACAATTCCTTAAAGGAAATTTAAAAAAATAAACCTTTCTTGTTTATCTTGGCACTTTCATTTATGGAATGTTGGGTGTTTTTTAAAGGTGAATGCAAAGAGGAAGCACAGACCTGAAAGCCCTACAAGGATCTGGTCTCTGGGAGCAAATAATAAAGAATCCTTCCTAGGAACTCTTATGGAGTTGTCAGAAACATATTCCATAGTGTTTCATGGCCTTAAAGCAATGTAAATTAAATCTGTTTTAAAAGCCACTAGTGATGAGATTGGCTAAAAAGGTCCTGCACGTGGGTCAGGGCAATCCCCAGGACCAGCACGGAGTGGGGAATGGATGGATGATGGATGGATGGATGGATGGATGGATGGATGGATGGATGGATGGATGGATGA
>VWZP01006531.1:46710-85804 GCA_013396995.1 Dicaeum eximium | reverse complement strand
GTGTCCCACAGGATCCATGTGCCATGGGATCTGTGTGCCATGTGATCCATGTGCCATGGGAGCCATGTCCCACAGGATCCATGTGCCATGGGAGCAGTGTCCCACAGGATCCATGTGCCATGGGAGCAGTGTCCCACAGGCTCCATGTGCCATGGGAGCAGTATCCCACAGGATCCATGTGCCATGGGAGCAGTGCCATGTGATCCATGTGCCATGGGAGCCGTGTCCCACAGGCTCCATGTGCCATGCAGCCGGGCACAGCGGTGGCCAGGCCGTGGCTGGCAGTGCTGACGTGCTCCTCGGCACGCTCGCTGCAGCCTCCCCCTCCTCCACAGCGCAGCGTCACTGCTGTGTCACTGCTGTGTCACTGCTGTGTCACCGCTGTGTCACTGTTGTGTCACTGCTGTGTCACTGCTGTGTCACTGTTGTGTCACCGCTGTGTCACTGCTGTGTCACCGCTGTGTCACTGCTGTGTCACCGCTGCCGCTGCCACAGCGCTCAGGTCATTGGAGGGGAAATCTCCTGTCCAGCAGAGGAGGGAACAGGGAATTCCAAAAGCAAGCCAAGCACAGAACCTTGCTTCCTTCCCGGTTTTCCCACAGTGTCCTTGCTCTGCGCTCCCTCGGCAGGGCAGGTGACCTCTGACAGGGAAAGGGGGAGGGAGGGAGGCAGGGAGGTGTGTGGGAGAAAACCCAAACACGTCTTTAACAAGAAAGATGAAATCACACAAGTGGAATGAACAGAAAATAACAGAGACGCTACAAATCCCTGCAAAACAACGCAAGGATGCGCTTGGGCTGGAGAGGAGGAGGAGGGGAACAGGAGGGATGCAGGTTTGGCATTGAACAGAACAACTGCCAAGGCCTCCCTCGCCCTGCCCAGCTCTTGCACAGGCAATATTCCCGTGTGCTGGCTCCTGGTGTTCCCCATGCTTCCCCCTCAGCACCTACTCTCCCACTCTCTCCTGGCCCCACATCCTGCAACCTCCTCCCCTCCCTTATGTTGGATCCTCTTGCTGTCTGTCTCCTTTAATTATGGCTCCATCTTCACACTTTGAATTCACTCTCCTCTGCCAATTCATTCTCCAGATTCCTTCCTTTGCCCTCCCCATTTAGGGATTTGCCTTCCCCATTCCTTCCAATCCTGGGTTCAGTTTTAGACACCTCATAACAAGAAAGACATTAAAGACCTGGGGAAGGGTCTGGAGCCCCAGGAGCAGCTGACGGAGCTGGAGGGGCTCAGCCTGGAGAAAAGGAGGCTCAGGAGGGACCTTCTTGCTTTCTACAACTCCCTGACAGGAGGGTGGAGCCGGGTGAGGGTCAGGCTCAGCTCCCAGGGAACAGGGACAGGACAAGAGGAAATGGCCTTAAGTTCTGCCAGGGGAGGTTTAGGTTGGATATTGTGGAAAATTTATTCATAAAAGGCCTGTTAAGGCCTGGCACAGCTGCCCAGGACAGTGATGGTGCCCCTGTCCCTGGATGGGGTTAACACACATGTGGGTGGCACATGGATTAGTGGTGGGCCTCGGCAGTGCTGGGGCAACAACTGGACTTAAAGATCTTGGAAGCCTTTTCCAACCACAATGAATCCATGATTCTATCCCCCAGACACAACCCCAACACAATCACATCAGCTCCTCCTCCTCCCCTGTTGCAGGAAGGGACGTCCTTCACTCTGCAGGGTGGTATTCCTACCTTTTGGAGAACAGGATTTATATTCCCTGGAAGAACAAGATTTATATTCTCTGGGGGGAGTCCTTGGGGAAATCTTGCACTGGGGTATCTTCCAGCCATATTTGGCTGTACCCAGGGTATTTTGTACACCACACTCTTAGTGCATCCTGGTCCTCCTCACCATCCCCCGAGAGACAGAGGCTTTCCTCAACAACTTGCCTTTTTGCAAGTTATCCTTTCCCACATTTGCAGTCACCCAAAACAAGATGTGCAGGGAAGGAAAAGCGCAAAGGAGAGTGTCTCTGGTCTTATGGCAGGATACAGGAGCCAGGCACATGTGGGTATGTCTCACCCATGCTACCAAGCTGGACACAGGGACCAGATGATTAAAGATTTGGGGTGGGACAGAACAAAATGGTGCATGAATCCCATTGTGGGGGAACTGGGGCAAGTTCCATTCATGTTTCCATTAAGAGCTTACAGACTGGAGAAAAACCCACCCACCACTTGCACGGGCAGCACAGGAGAGCTGTGCTGGCTTCACATATCTGATCAAAAGGCACACCTGATTAATTCCAAATCCAGGCTAAAGTCAATTACAGACATACTGGAGACGGACAGGTCTCAGCTGGTTCCATGGGATAACAATAATCCAACAGTCAGTTAGAATTCCAGAACTCTGTATGCTGGGAGAAGGTTCCAAGGAAGGCTGCAGCTGATGGCAGGATGGTATGTGTGGGGATCAAAGGCATTTTTTCCCTTGCAGAAGAGCAAATCTGAGCAGGAGTTGTGCAGACTGAGTCTCCCTAAGGTCAGTGCAGCAGTGCTGAGGACAGGCAGGACAGGCAGAGGGGTCTGTAACCCCAGCCCCTAACACAACACGGAGCCTGAGTCCCCACAGTGCTCCCACACTGAGCAGACAGGGATGCACTGTGAGAAAATCCAGGGCAGCAGGGGCTGGAAAGCAGGATTTAACCCAGGGAGGTCTAGAGGTTGAGCCTGATTGCTGCAGGTGGGTGCTGCCCTTACAGAGCAGCCTCAAGGCCACCTAATGTCAGCAGATCTGGTTAATCCAATTTTGGACAAGTTGGTGATCACTAATGCTTGGATTGCCAGCTTCTTGCAGTCTGTGGTTATTGAATCCTTCTGGGATGAGGGAAGCTCAGGACTCCTGTTCCAGGCTCAGGGATGCCACAGGACTGCCAGCCTGGAACTGGGACAGGAACTGTTCCAGGTGCCACACCAGGGTGCAATGGTCAGGAGTGAAGGTTCTGGTTTCCACCTCAGGAACTAAAGATGGTCTCTGAACATCTGAGGACCATACACTAAGCATCAATGGACATGGTCCACTTGACAGTGAAGGTCTGTGCTCCCAAGCAGCCACCTCTGACCCAAAGTTCACATTCTCTGGACCAAAGCAGGCACCAAATCTGCCCTTGGGTTGTCAGGAATCCCCACTGAGGCCTCATCCCTTTCAAGGGGGACACATCACTTGAACCCTGTGGCATGAAAGGATTTCAGTCTGTTGCTTTGGACTCCCAGAGCCTCCAGGGGTAGAGCAGAGGTGTGTGCCAACACCAACCAGCCTGTGGTTGTGTAAGGAAAGGGGTTCTACCACGATGGTCACTGACCACAGGTCACACAGAGACACTGTGGAGTCTCCACACGTGGGAATATTCACACATCACCTGGACATGGCCCTGGGAATCCTGCTCCAGGTGACCCAGCCTAACCCAGGGGACCAGGTGATTGCCAAAGGTCACTTCCCACTTCAACCAATCTGTTTCTGTAAAAATAAGGAGCTGCTGTGATGCATCAGACCAGACAAAAAACGCTGCTGTGCTGTGTTTTGGGTGTCCCAGGAGCTCCCATGGCTGCAGAACATCACCTGCCCATGCAGCACTCCCAAACAGGGCTGGGGTTAGAGGGCTAAGGGGCACAGCCTGCACCTTTGCTGGACACACACAAAGGGCAATTCCTCATTGGGACACTGGCTGAAGCAACTGAGAGGAGACCCAGGAAAGCAAGGAGATGGCATTAACAGTTAAAGATGTTCAAGGACAACAGGAAATGCCTTACAGATGGAGGTCCCACAGATGTTGCTCACAATGTGCTCTCACCTTACAGGGAGGAAATGCTGGAAGCTGAAGAGCTGGTCGGTGTCCATCACACCCTTTCAGCAAAACCCTCAACTCCTGCACCCCCTCCTTTGTCAAACTCAGTGTACCAAGTCCAGTGGCAGGGAGAGCCAGGACACACAGCCAGCTCCAGGCACAGGAGTCCCAGGTAGCACTGTGGCCCTGGACCACCAGGATTCTCTGTTGGGAAGTCCATCCCCCACCCACGTCTGATGACACCAAGCAGTTGCCTCTCTCTGAACTGCCTGCCTGTCCATGCCCTGCAACACAGGATGCTCTTCATCTCCTCCCCCAGACACACCACAAGGACCAAGGAGCAACCAGGAATAAACAGCATCAAGGAGTCAAAATCCAACGCTGGAGCAGTGCTGCTGCTGTGGCCAGATGGCTCTGAGAAGCTGCATCTCCATCAGGTTTTTGTGAAGGAAATCCCAGCCTCTCACACTGGAGACACCATATGAAGCAGTAACAGCTCAGGCTGGTGCTGCCTTTCAGCAGGATTGCACACACACCATGCTGCCCACAAAGCTGTTTCCCTCTGGCACAACCAGCATCCCACTAGGGACAAGTCCATTTCCTCTTACCATTAATTACCACACATTAGGAACCTGCAAGGACTGAACAGCTCATCCCAAAGCTCTTCCTGGTTGTTTCAGTATCTCCCACCTGCCAAGGTAAGGTGGGAACCTCTGCCCTCATGCTGTGGAAGATGCCATGTGACAGATGAAGCCCCCAAAACACCCCAAGAACACAGAGAGATAAAGGCCAAGACTCTTCCCCAGCACCAGTGCTTTCCCCAGACTGACCCAAGTGACAGGCTGGTCAGCAGGAGATGGCTGGCAAGCAAAGGTGACACCTCTGCAGCAGATTTTATGCACTGCTTCCCCAGGGCTTGCTCTGATGACACTGAACAAGGGGTCACATCTCCATGCCACAGGGCACTGGTGCCACTGCACACACAACAACAGTTTGTCAGCACTGTGGCCAGGCTCTGCCTGCTCCATCCTGACATTTCAGTAGCTCTGTGGGAGCTATTTTGGTCTGTGCCAAGGGCAGAGCTCTGACACAGGCAGCCAGAGGAAGGGGGAGGCAGTGGGGATGCAGGAGGAGAAGCCTCCCAGACAGTGCAGAGATCAGCACCACCAGCCCTGTCCTGGAGCCACTGCCCCACCCTGGCCACACAGGCTGCCTGAGTGAAGGGGGGATTTGCCTCCAGCAAACCCACAGAGCTGTCCTGGAGGGGGACAGGGAACCACTCCACACAGGGAAACCTGACTGCCAACCCCCTCCCACCACCCCAGGTGCAGCAGGATCTGCACATCCCAGCTCAGACAGAGCAGGAGCAGAGCTCAGCAGAGCACCAGGAGCCTGCACAGCACTTCAGAGAATCACAGAATCATGGATTGGTTTGGGTTGGAAGGGACCTTCCAAGGTGATCTAGTCCAACCCCCTGCCATGGGCAGGGACACCTTCCACTGTCCCAGGATGTTCCACACCCCATCCAACCTGGCCTTGGACACTTCCAGGGATGGAGCAGCCACAGCTCCCCTGAGCAACCTGTGCCAGGGCCTCACCTCCCTCACAGGTAAGAATTTCTTCTTAATATCTAATCTAATCTAATCTAATCTAATCTAATCTAATCTAATCTAATCTAATCTAATCTAATCTAATCTAATCTAATCTAATCTAATCTAATCTAATCTAATCTAATCTAATCTAATCTAATCTAATCTAATCTAATCTAATCTAATCTAATCTAATCTAATCTAATCTAATCTAATCTAATCTAATCTAATCTAATCTAATCTAATCTAATCTAATCTAATCTAATCTAATCTAATCTAATCTAATCTAATCTAATCTAATCTAATCTAATCTAATCTAATCTAATCTAATCTAATCTAATCTAATCTAATCTAATCTAATCTAATCTAATCTAATCTAATCTAATCTAATCTAATCTAATCTAATCTAATCTAATCTAATCTAATCTAATCTAATCTAATCTAATCTAATCTAATCTAATCTAATCTAATCTAATCTAATCTAATCTAATCTAATCTAATCTAATCTAATCTAATCTAATCTAATCTAATCTAATCTAATCTAATCTAATCTAATCTAATCTAATCTAATCTAATCTAATCTAATCTAATCTAATCTAATCTAATCTAATCTAATCTAATCTAATCTAATCTAATCTAATCTAATCTAATCTAATCTCCCCTCTTTTAGATTAAAACTCTTCTCCCTTGTTCTGTCACTATTTGCAATGTCAAAAGTCACTCTCCCTCTTTTTTAGAAGCCCCCTTTAGGCTGGAAGGGGCTCTAGGTTCTCCCCAGAGCCTTCTGACCTCTAGGCTGGACACCCCCAGCTCTCTCAGCCTGTCTTTTGATCCCTCCAGCCCTCCCTGTGAAGGACCAGGCCAGAGAGCACATCTCAAAGTGAGCCAGAAGAACAGCTCAGGGCAGAGGGGGCAGCCAGCCTGGGGCTGTCCTGCTTCAGCCCTGCTGGGTACAGCTGTGCCTGCATGCAAAGCAGGAAGGTATTTCCAATGTACATTCATCCTGCAATGTGAATTAGGAGCCCCAGGCACACATAAGGAGGGAGACTTTTCCAAGTGCCAGCTCCCACCAAGCCACAATTGCTGCACAGAACTCCAGGTCGTGCTTGAGACAAACTTGAACAGTTCAGAACCTGATGCCTTCAGGTACCTCAAGTTGGTCTCCTACTGTATTTGAAACTGGACACAGGAATACCAGTGCCAGGGGACCACAGGGTTATGGTTCCTGCTGCTAGTGATGGAGCAAGGCAGCAGCAGCATTCCCCACAGCTGAGGTGCCAGAGTAGCTGACTGCAATTAGACCCCACCAGGGGCTCAGAAAAGCCTGTTTACATCACAAGAATTTGGATTTTTAACACGACAAATTACTTCAATTGTAAAAATATGGATTTTTTCCCCCCATTTTTCTGCTGCTCACAGCTGATGGGATGCCAATGACCACCTTCCCACAGGTGGTGGGTTCAGAGGCTGGTCCCAAGAGGAAGCCCTTCATCAGCAAAGTCCATGACTAGTTTCTTCACTTCAGGCTGCTGGAAAAAGCAGCTCAGAGCTTCTCTAGTGAGAGAGCAGAAACTCCCCAGTGCTATGTCCAGCACCTGGTACACCCTGGAAATGGAGCTACGATGGCAAACACTGGTAAGTCCTTTTATCAGTATTTTTTTCATGTAAAACTGAACAGGGCCAACAAAAAGGAACAAGATTGAGAGTCTAAATGTCACTTCATTATCTTTCCAATTAAGAGCAAATTTTACACATCCTTCCCCAGCCAAATCTTGAGAGCAGCTCCATTTGATATGGCTCCACCACTGCAGAAGTGGAACAGCAGGAACTAAGAAGGATCTTTTTAAAATTCAGAAGAAAATAAGGTGGGTGATGTCCTGCCTACATTCTTCAACTTGCTTTCCCACCAGGCTGCTTTCCTGTAGCACCAGAAGCTATTAAAAGCCCTTGCAGTAGTCTCAAGAGCACAGAATTATCTTCCAGATTGGGAGCTCCAGATTCCTTTTGGTCATGGTGAGATATATAATCCACACATGGTGCCATTACCCACTCTAAGCACTGTCTCTGCAAGAACCCAGATGGATGCCAAGAATAAGGCACTTCTTATAGCTGAGGCATTTTTAAGAGATGTTAACATGCCTTGCATAAATGTGTCCTACTTTCTGACTTGGGTTGAACACACATGAGTCACTCAGCTGCATCCTCCTGAAAGCCCACACCTGTACAGAAAAATCCCACCTCCTCTCTCACACACCCAACCCCACCAGGAAGTGGTGACAAAGACATAAACATGCTGGGTTTATCATCATGATTCAAAAGTTTTAAGCCCTCAATGGAAAAAAAATGTGACTCCACATTGCTTCCCAACGCGCTGCGGAGTCACCTTCCACCACCACCACAGGAGGATGCTTTTACAGGTGACTCAGGACAGACCTGGTCCTTAAAACAGGGTATCAGCATGAGGTTTGAATTGCCTTTCATCACAAAACTGTAGGTGGGGTGACAAGAAGTGACACAGGGACTTGGTGCTCCTTCCCAGCAGAGTACAATGGGGACAATGCTCTCCACCACACAAGGACGAGGCCTCGCTGCCTTCAGAGAGCAGATGTAGCATCTGACTGCCTCTGCTGCTCCTCCCGTGGAAAGAGGAGCCTTTCAAGTCTCTAACATTGCCACCTCTCCCCAAAACCTTCTCACTGTGCTAAAAAGGACAAGAAAGGGAAGGGCTGGCAGAGGTCACACCAGCCGCGGTTTCTCACCAGTGGCTTTGGCCAACGGGGAACTTTGGAGCTTCAGCCTTGTTTCTTCAACAAAAAGCTTCAAAGAGAACGCCTGTCAGTCTGAGAACAGCAGCTCCCTGCAGCTGAGAAGAGCAGGCAGCATCACAGCTTGTTCAACAAGCCAAAGGCAAAGCAAGCACAGAAAAACCCCTCCAGCCAGTCTGCCCCTGCTCTGCTTTAAACCTAGAAATTCTTTAGGAGAAACCTGTGGGTTTCTATCCCTTGACTAATTGAAGGAACCACAGATGCAAACTGCACTGTCTTCTCATCTCTGCTTTTTTGCTCTAGATAAATGCTAGTGCACCTATGCTGCCTCAACTGCCCTCAGAGCTCCAGAGACTCCTCAGGGTCAGCTCCTTCTTGAGCCCAGGGGCTCTTTACCTGAGGCTAAGGTCCTCCTTCTCCTGAGTCTTTGTATGGTCAATCTTTTAAGGCAACCCTTAATTTAAGAGACTAAAGACCAATAATTTTTTGTACTGGAAACAGTGAACTGGAGACCCTTTGACACAACCTGTCCACCTGTAATATCCAACTGATTATTGCAAGTTTTGAAATACTGATGCAACTCAAAAACTTTTCACATTGCAATAAAAAGTCAAACAGTATTCCAAGCATTGCCCACAGGCATGGAATGAGGCATGGTTTCATGTCATGGCACTGGAGAAAGGCTGGGACTGACACAGACTCACTCTGGTATGTGGGCATGTCAGGATTTGGTTATTTTCCATCAGAACTTTCCCCTGAAGCTGTTCCCTTCATGGCTGTGGTTTGAAGGGCAGAGGAAAAAGTTTCAAATCTGCTACCAGGTCAGATGGGGCTTGGAACAGCCTGGGATGGCAGAAGGTGTCCCTGCCCATGGCAGGGGGTGGAACAAGATGAGCTTTTAAGGTCCCTTCCAACCCAAACTCTGTGACATGATTCTGTGATACCCACGACTTTTGACCAGAGCAGAGATGAAAAAGCTCCCACCAGGTTCAGGCTGGGACCATGGAGGTGACAGCTACAGGAAATCAAAGAAGAAGCCTTTGGGTTATGGGAAGTGGCACAAACGTCCTTGCCTGTGCACACACACACTCAACATCTGACTTGGAGCTGGTGTCCATCAAAACAGACTAAAACAGCATCAAGGGCATTTCACAGATTAACAGAATCCTGGACCTAGAGTGGTTTGGATTGCAAGTTACCATAAAAGCTCAACTTGTTCCACCCCCTGCCATGGGCAGGGACACCTTCCACTGTCCCAGGTTGCTCCAAGCCCCATCCAACCTGGCCTTGGGCACTTCCAGGGATGGGGCAGCCACAGCTGCTCTGGGCACCCTGTGCCAGGGCATCATTACCCTCACAGATAAGAATTTCTCTCCAGTATCTAAAGTGCTGCTACCTAAGGGCTACTTCCAGCCCTGATCACCCCTGGCAGTTACCAGAACAATGATGGATCACTCCTCTTATTAAAAGTGCACAGGGAAGAGGTTCATAGGAGGCTGCTAATAAAGAATATCTGCACAAGATGGTCTTCAGCTGCACACACCATCAGTATTTACAGATCAGAAGCCAAGTCCTGGCCTGCTGGATTCTATACCACTTGATTAATTATTTACCTCAAAGCTAATTAATCATCCATTAACTCTTGGTGAGCTCTTCTACCAGTAGGATCCATTCATGGACTGACTCAATAAATGCTTCCACCATTTAGAGCTTCATATGATGAAGAAGAAAAATCTTCTGTGAGAGAGCCCCAGACATCTGAGAGGCCACGTCCCAGTTGTATTTCACCTTCTTTACTGGAAAATTCTTGGGCCTTGCCCCCATCCTGTTATCCATGCTGTGATACTCAGCACTCTTCCAGACAGCATTTTTTTTTAGTTGCATCCAAAGCAACTGTTTTATTTGCATTTTTGCTAATAAACTGATAACTTGATTAGGAAAATACAGTTCTGCTCCACCTCTGTGGGGCCTGGAAACTCATTAACAGTGCTGAGAGATAAGATGCTAAAACCTATTAAGCAGGCTCTGCTGGCATTAAAACAAGTTCAAGATTTGCTGCCTGCTCTCAAAAAACATTTCTCTCCAACAGACCTCAGAGACTGAGGCAGGATCAGCAGAAAGGGCTCCAGGGACACAGGAGGAGACATTTCCCCATGTCTCCACAAGGGAAGTGACAGGGCCATTAACAAGCCACACTCTCCTTCAAGAGTGTTTGGCCCTAGAGTTGCCCAGCCAGAGCCTTCGTAGCCATCATGCCCAAACCATCAATAATTCATCCCATTTCCCCAACCATAGAATCACAGAGTCAGTTAGGCTGGAAAAGCCCTCTAAGATGATGAAGTCCAACCATTCCCCCAGCACTGACAAGGCCACCACTTCTAACCTATGTCCACAAGTGCCACAGCCACACATCTGTTAAATCCATCCAGGAATGGGGACTCCACCACTGCCCTGCACAGCCTGGGCCAAGGCTGGACAACCCTTTCCACAGTGAAATTCTCCTCAACAGCCAATCTAAATATCCCTTGGTGCAACTTGAGGCTGTTCCCTCTTGTCCTGTCACTTGTTCCCTGTGGGCAGAGCCCAGCTCCACCTGGCTGTACCCTCCTGTCAGGGAGAGGGAGAGAGAAGGTTCCTCCTAAGCCATGGCCCGTCCCTGTCACTGACACCCTGCAGGCATTGCTGCTGCAGTGACAGACTGATTTCTTTGTCCCCATCAGGCAGCATCTGTAAACATCTCCTGTTCAGGCTGCAGAGCCTGGAGTGTCAGCCCAAACCCCATCTCTCATGTCCCAGCCACAAGCCAGATCCAGGGTAACACCTGCCCAGTGCACGTGTCCTCGTGTCACCGTCTCCAGAGGAGACTGGTCCAACACAGCACATCAGCACCAACTGGAGAGGAACTGGAGCGTGTTAACAGCATGACACGTTCCTGAAAGGGCAGCCCAGCACTCCACTGATGCAGGAATTGCATCCATGAGCCAACTATGTTAGGCAGAAGGTCTCAGGTGTGAGAAAAATCATTCAGCATGACTGCATCCCATGAATCCACCCCCATCCCCAGGCTGGGATATCCCTTTTGGGGCAGCCTCAGCAGGCTGAGGGGCCCAGGTAAGCAATGCCCTGCCCTGGGGTGCAGGCTCACAGCTCCATCCCACCCTGCACACACGGAGCTGTGGGGCACCTGCAACACACACTGGTGAGCACCCACAGATTACAGGCAGGGCATCCCAGCACTGATAATTCAGCAGCAAATTGCCAGGGAAGAAGCCAAGTGACACATCAGGGGGAGTTTCTCCTCCTACTGAATGATCTCCAGCTCATAAGCAGCAATGTCCCATTGGAATGGCAGCACCCCTCCATGAGATTTCACTTTCCAGTTGCTCCCCATATCTATTATTTACACCTGCCTGCTGAATTCACTTGGAAATACCTCAGGGCCCTTTCCCACAGCCCTGCTCTAGCTGAAGGATCAAAATCTAGGACTAGAACCCACAGAATCACCCCCCAAGGAGGAGTGGCTGCTGGTTGGTGCTGGGGTAGGCAGCCCAGTGACAGTGGCCACACACAGCTGTGGGTCCCTTCCCATAGCCAGCACCCATCAAAGTGGGTCCCAGTACAGCAGGGGTGCAGGAGCCACAGCCCAGCTGGGCAGTTTTGTCCTGGGAATGGCTAAACAGGTTAAATCATCCCCTGGAGAAATGGGAAGCACTCTGCTCCTGATGGGAATAGCTCCTCTGCAGAGCTCCTCACTGCCTGCTGGAAGCTTGGCCATGACCTTGGAGGTTCAATCCAGGACAGAAATGAGACAGACACTGGCGGATGCAGGACAGCTTCCAGCATCTGAATCACAGCTGCTCTGAGCTGTGCAGGCACTGGGGAGCAGCTCTTGCCAGAGGGAAAGCTGGGGGGACTTGAGGAAACTGGAATTGCAAAGAGAGGGGTTTGATGAATGGACTATGGATGGACAGGGAATCAGTGGGAGGATGGACAGGGAATCAGTGGGATGGTCGTGTCCAAATTGTTGCAGTGAATGGCTCAGTGTGCAAAAGGAAACCAGTAGCAAGTGGTGCTCCACAAGGGTCTGTACTAGGACCAGAACTAGCTCATACTAGGACCAGAACTGGTTTGTACCTCCATCAGGACACAGACAGTGGGTCAAGCAAACCCCCAGCAAGTTTGTGAATGGTACCAAGCTGAGTGGTGCCATTAGAGGGGAAGGGAAAGGGATCCAGAGGGAGCTGGACAGGCTGGAACAGTGGATCCACGGGAACCTTGTGAGGTTCAACCAGGCCTGGCAAGGTCATGGACCTATATCAGGACAATCCCTGGTGCCAGCAAAGACTAGAGGATGGATAGAGATGGATGGATGGATGGATGGATGGATGGATGGATGGATGGATGATGGATGGATGATGGATGGATGGATGATGGATGATGGATGGATGGATGGATGGAGAGCAGCCCTGTGGAGAAGGGACTTTCTAGCTGAAGGCCCATTTGCCAAAAGAGATTTGGGACATCAGTGACCTCTGTGCAGTCCTCCAGTTCCCAAAGGCTGAGATTTATTCTTGGAAACAGAGCTCAGAGTTTCACATTGCAACTTATTGATTCAAGCTCTGGAAAACAAGAACAAAAACATCAGATGCTGACTCAACCCTTTCCTAATTTTCTAGAATCTTTTTTCAAGTCTGGCCAATAAAACACTTTTCAGCAGGTATGACGTAATAGGCAAAGATGCAGAAAGGATGGAGGGAGAAAAAAAGGAGAAATCAAGATTACATATTAGGAAGAAATTCTTCCTGGTGAGGCTCTGGCACAGGTTACCCAGAGCAGCTGTGGCTGCCCCATCCCTGGAAGTGTCCAAGGCCAGGTTGGATGGGGCTTGGAGCAGCCTGGGATAGTGGAAGGTGTCCCTGCCCATGACAGTGGATGGAACAAGATTAGCCCTTAAGTCCCTTCCAACCCAAACCATTCATGAAATCCATGATTTCATGAGCTTCCAAAACCAGTACCATGGGAGCTGCTGGCACCTGCAGCAGGGGAGCCAAGGGCTGTTCTCTGTGAGAAGACCCTCACCAGGAGCTGCCCCTTTTGGCCCAGCAAGTGCCAAATGGCTGCAAAACAGACTGGCCAAAGCTGAGACCATCAGTGACAGTGCCTGAGATAAAGGCTACAAACCATGTCCAAGAGCAGCTGTGAGCAAGAAATGAGAACATGTGAGAGAAAAAGCCCTGCAGACCCTGAGGCCAGTGCAGAAGGAGAGGCTGGAGCTGCTCCAGGCACCAGAGCAGAGCTTTTCCCTGCAGCCTGTGATGAAAACCATGGTAAGGCAGGATGTCCAACCTGCAGACATGGAGGATGCCATGCTAGAGCATGGGAATATGTCCATAAGGAAGCTGTAACTTCACAGAGAGCCTAAGCTGGAGCAGGCTCTCTCTTTTTTGTAGACTGAAGCTCAAACTGTGGCCCAAACAACCACAACCATTGCCCACCCACACCATCCCCTGCCCTTGACATTCAAGACCTTCAAAGTACCCACACAAGCTGCTATTCAGCACAAACTCTGAGCAAAGAGCCTCAGCCTCACCAGGACCTGAGGTAAGACAGAGAGAGCTCACACTCAAGGTGGGGAAGAACCCAGCAGACACAGTGGTCTGGGCTGTGGACATGCATGAAGCCAACCCCTAATCCTCCCACTCCCTCAGTCCCTTTGCCAACAGCTCAAGCTGAGCAGAGGGGATGGGGACAACACAGACACAGCACAGGAGCCTGACAAGGGAAAACAAAAATAAATCCCAGTCCTGATTGAGCTTTTGGGCAGCTCATAACACCAAATACTGCCTAGCTCAGGAAACAGGAGGTGCAAGTGGTACTCAAGAATGTCCCACAGATGTCCAAGCCATGTGCTTGTGTGTGGGTGGCCAGGTTGGTGAACACCAGAGTGCCAGCTCTGCCAGTGGGATTCCAAGCCCTTGGATGGCCGCAGGCAGCTCTGGGCAGGCAGCAAGGATCAGCCTGCAGGGCTGGGGCTGGCAGCTGCCAGGGCAGGACCGCTCCGAACCAGCAGCTCCAGGCACTTCCAGCAGGCAGAGCCCTTCCAACCAGCTCTCTGCAGGGCTTCCAGGAACAGCAAATGGGCAGCAGTGCTCCCACGGTGATTAATCATCCTGCTGGAATGCAGGAATCGTTATTTGTTATTTCCCAGTTATTTGTTATTTCCCACCGCTCCTGGATCAGCCACGGGGGCAGCAGGAGGGCAGTGGGCACAGACCCTGGGAGAGGGGGCTGGAGCCTCATGCAGCATGTGGGTGGTGCTGTGAGGCTATAAAATACAGGGATTTTGGGGGCAGTTCAAGGTATTTGCTGTCTGAATGTTTTCTCCTGAAACAAGCACTGAAAGGATTTAGAATGACAGTCAAACACTTGATTACTGCAGTGATTTTGTCAAACATACAGCATCACTGTGTGAACTGTCTCTAAACAGGAACAGGATTATCATGGAATCATTTAGGCTGGAGCAATCCTCCAAGATCATTGAGTTAACCCAGCACTGCCACCACTAACCATATCCCCAAGAGCCAAATCCACAAATCTGTTAAATCCCTCCAGGGATGGTGACTCCACCATTGCCCTTCACAGCCTATTCCATTGCCTGACCACAATCTCTGTGAATAAATTTTCTCTGATCTTGCTACATCCTTTCAGGGAGCTGTAGAGAGCAAGAAGGTCCTTCCTGAGCCTCTTTTCCTCCAGGCTGAGTGCTGTTTTTAGCACTGGGTAGAACACTGGATGCAGAGCCACATGCTGCACAGTGCCACAGCCATGTTGGACTGGACATCCTATTGCAGGGGTCTTTGTTTTGTCACTATTCAGAAGGAAAAAGGTCCCATGTATCCCAAGAACACTCCAGAAGCACTATTAGTGTGGCCTGACCTGGAAGCAGGTGTAGCCCCATTCCTGGAGGAATGCAGTCAGCCTGGCAGAGTGGTGGGGAGGGCAGGGGACAGCACAGCAGGGCAGATGTGCACAGGGCCAGGTTTGCCCCGGGCTGAGGCAGAACAGCTCAATTCACCAGCTCCTGCCATTCCCAGCCTGACCCCCTCAGACACCGGTCACTCATCCCTGAGCTGGTTCTGTGAGTTCTGCTCTGCATTCATCAGCCAGGGATGGGACATGCACCCATTCCCACCCTGGTGTCAGAGCCACTCTCCAGCTGGGCTCACCTGGCTGCTGCCCTGGACTGTCAGGGCTCCAGGACTGTCTTGGAGCTGGTCACATCACCATCCTCCCTGTTGTCCCAGCAGGCTGTCCTGTCTCCCACTAGGTATCCTGGCTGTCCACCCCTCAACTCCTCTTCCAGTTTCTCCTCAATGTCTTATCAGTGGATGTTGGCAAACCCTGGGCAGCCAAACTGACTGCAGCACCTGCAGCTTTCACACCAGAGGACCCCACACCAACCCAGAGAAGCCCCATTTCTGACAGACCCAGCCCAGACACGACACAGCTCAAGGGGTAAGAGGAGCCATTTCTGGCAGGCTCCAGCCCTGTCCTACACGAGGTCTCCCACGCTGCAGCCATGGTGCTCCCTGGCACGTGGCCACCCACCTCACCAGCCCACTCAAAGGTGCCCATGCACCCACCCAGCAATGTCCCACCCCTCCACCACACCCAATCCACCTGTGCTCCTCTGTGCTCCTGTATACCCACTGTGAGAGCTCCCAGGGTCCTTCAGCACTCACATTTCCTGCTCTGGCTACCACTTCCTCTGACTGCTTGCCTGAACTCTTCATTTTTAATTGACTTCTTCTCCCTCTCCTCCCACCTAAAGCACAGTCACACACCTCCCTGCCACATGTGAGTACAGTCACCCAGGGGACACAGAGCCACTGCCTTTCCACATCCAAATGGATTTTCACCAATAATTCCTCCTCAAGCTACTCCCAGCAGTTTTCCACTCACTATCCCTGACTTTTTCCCCTCTCAAAAATTTAGTTGTAGCTTTGTAGAGTCAGTTCTTGAAACGTGCCCATAGCAGGAGCTCCTGGTGTGCCCACAGTGGGATCTCCACGGGTGATGCTGAGGTCCCAGAGATCCCAGGACCTCTGGCCACCCTCCTCCTCCTGCCTGTGCTGCTGCCCAGCTCCACTGACCAGATCCTGCTGCTCCTGCTCACAGCATGCCTAGAAAGCACCGGTCTCCCACACGTCAGAATAATCTCAGGAAAGACTAAAAGGATTTAGGGTTTGCTCAGCTCAGCCCTCCTAAACCCATTTCTGCAGATCAGGGATTATCCCAGAGTCAGCACCAAGACAAGAGCGACTCAGCAAGAGAAGGCAGAGCTCCAGCTGCAAAGGCAACGCTGGAGGGGCTGGAGGGATCTGCTGCAGGGCACCCTCCCCACCCTGGGGTCCCTGCCCCTCTCTGCCCGCACAGGCAGCACCCCAGGAGCCACACTGCTGGGTGCCATGGCCCATCCAGCAGAGATGTGGCTCCAAGGGTGTCACTGCTGTGGTGACACAGCTGTGCAGGGCAGGGCTGGCCTGTCACCTCACCCATGCCGGGCTGCCACTTCTGATCCTGCCATTTCCTTCTCCAGCACTTTCCAGAGCAGCCACATATTTCTGTTCTTCACCCTCTGGTCTTCACACCCTGCTTAACACCTCCCCCCACCCTGACAATGCCAAACCTGAGAGCCAAAAGCACAGGAATCCCAGTCATGTCCATGCCATGAGGAGGACTGAAGGGATGGGGAGGGGATGGGGGGATCCTGGCTGCTGGAAGAAGAGAGAGAAACTCAACCACAGACCAGTGTCTGTGACATCCAAGAGCTGTGCCACTGATGCCACCAATGCCACCCAGCATCCCACCCACAGGAGACAGCACCACAGCCCAGCTCACTGCCCACCAGAGCGGGGTTCTTGGCTGCTACAGAGGGGTCTCTGGCTCTTCTTCTCCCCTTGGTATAAAGGCCCAGCTGGGAACCACTCCAAATCCAGCAGAGAGAGGCAAGCAGAGCCTGAGGACACCATGTGCCACAGGCAACCCCCCAGCCCAGTGCAACCAGTGATGGCTGGGAGAGCCCTAGACTGGAGCTGAGCTCTGCCAGCAAGGGGCACAGCTGCCATATCCCCTCACATTTTGGCCCCTTTCTCTCCCTCCTCCCTTTCTAACCTCCCTGGACGAAGACTCAGGCTCCAGGAGAGGGCCAACAGACTCATGTGCAGCCAGCTTGGCTCACCCATCCATCCACGTGGATCCCAGCCAGGGCAGGACACCACAGTGGGCGTGGGACCAAATTCACACACACACGAGATGAGCCAGCAGAGAGAGACAAGGGTGCCACAGGCAGCACGGCTCAGGGCAGTGTCCCCTCGTGTCCCCTCACCTCCAGGGCTCCTTGCCTCCCACTCTACCACCAGCAGACAGAACAAGAGGGACTGTCCTGGGTGACACTGCTGCCATCACACACAGCCAAGGAGCCACAGGTCCCTCCTGCACTGAGATGGGAGCAGCAGCACCTCAGGCAGTAAGGATGGGCTCCTGCTCCAGGGTCACCTCCTCACAGCCCAGCACACAACAGGCTCTGGGTGCAACAGGGAGTGCTGCCCAAAGGAGATAAAGTGCTCCAGCAGCAGCAATAACACAGGTTCCAGGAGTGCCACTAACCCTTCGGGCTAAATTAAGCCCAAAATAATTACAGAACAGCTGATTTTGATTCTTTTTTTTTTCATGTCTCCATGAATCAGACTCCAGTAAATTGATATTAACTCTGTACTCAGTGTGGTGGATCACCCAGCACTGCTCAGGGTGGTGGAGCAGACAATGGATGCTGGTGATCATGGAGCCAGGGTGTGCAGGAGAACTGCACAGGAAAAGGGAATGTCACCTGGGATAACACATTCAGGGGAAACAAAAGAAAAAGCCACAGGGCCACAGGAAGAGAGGACAGAGATGTCCCAGGTACCCTCACTGCAGTGTTGGGATGATGCATACAAAGCCCACGTGTCCTGTTCCTGTGGGCAGCACCCAAGGGCTGGCAGTGGGTGCCACCATGCTGGGCATGGTGTAGCTGTGGGAACAGCATGAGCATTCCTGCTTCCATGGCCTGAGCATCCCTGGCACCCCTGGCATGAGCATCCCCACAGCCATGGCCTGAGCATCCCCAAACTCCCAGTCCAGGCACCCCTGGCACCATGGCATGAGTTCCCCACACCCATGAGCATCCCCAAACTCCCAGTCCAGGCACCCCTGGCACCATGGCATGAGTTCCCCACACCCATGAGCATCCCCAAACTCCCAGCCCAGGCACCCCTGGCACCATGGCATGAGTTCCCCACACCCATGAGCATCCCCAAACTCCCAGCCCAGGCACCATGGCATGAGCATCCCCACGAGCCCGCTCGCCCCTGCTCTGCCTGCACCCCATGGCACCCACTGCACCAGTGCCAGGAGGAACTGGGCTGGTTTGGAGCTGAAGGGTGGCATTTTGCCAGCTTGTTCCCAGAGACCATGGGCAGGGTGGACTCCCTGGATCCCTCCTGGCCAGCTGTGCCCACAAGCTGATAAATTCCGAGTCCCTTGCCCGCACACAGAGGAGCTGCCATGACCTGCCAGTTCTGTCCGTGTCCTTCAAACACACCCTGCCTGTGGCTACCCAAGCACAGCACCCACCACCCAGACACAGGAAACCCCAGCCCATCCCACACAGACAGATCCCAACTTCCACAGAGAAAGTGAGGGGCAACCCAGTCTGGAAAGCTCGAGAAATGCCAGGTCAAAAGAGCAGCCAGGCCAAAAGTCCTGGAGCCCTTCCACCCTGGGCTACCCCACCTCTTTAAAAGCAGAGCTGGGGCAGGTGCTGGGGCTTGGGAAGGCTGGGGTTGTGCAAAGCCTACACAAAACACCTGAGCTGCTGCTGCAACCTGCCAGGATGAAGCCAGAAGGGCAAACAGCTCTTTAAGTAAAATATATTTATTCCTGGGCTGACATTGGTATGTAAATCGATCGTAAACAGACTCAGGCTGGAAATGAGAAGACCACTGGAGGGTATGTCCTAGAGTGGCCCTTCAACAAAGATTACTGGCAGGAGAAACAAAATTCCTCCAAGATGGAGCTGGAGCAGTGTATGCAAGGGTGACAAAAGTATCTGTGTGACACAGGGACAGGACGAAGCCACTTGAGGCAACCCAAGCACAGTGTGGCATTGCCATAAGGGCCATGGGTAGCATTAGCACCACACTGCCAGGGATGGCCAGCCAAATGAGTACTGGAGACAGTTTGGGAGGTCCTGGACTGCCCTACAGTGGGCAGAGGGGCCCCCACCCCTGCACCAAACACCCTCCAGTCTCTAAATCACACACCAGGTTTGGTATAAGGGGTGACCATGGGTGAAAAGACAGGCTGAGAACACGTTCCCTCAGGGACCTGCCTGGAGGAGGGAGAAGCAGGGAGCAAAGAGGCAGGATGCTGAGAGCCACAGGGGCAGATGGCACCTGTCCTTGCTGTCCCCATGACTGCCTGCTCTGCTGTGCCTCTGCTGCCACACAGTGCCCTTCCCACCCCGCTGAGGCTGCTGGTGAGGACCATGATATCCACCAGCTGCACTGGTGGGTCCTCCAGCCTCAGTCCTACTCCAGGAGCTGTGGGAAGCAACCAGGATCATCCAGCCTCCCTGGGCCACTCACGATTTCATGTGCATCAAAGCTACTCCACATCCTGACATCCAACTAGGCCAGGGGCAAAGTCCCTAGGTCAGGGCAATCCCCAGTGCCAGCACAGAGTGGGGGAAGGCTGGAGAGATGAAGGGATGGATGGAGAACACCCTGCAGAGAAGAACTGGAGGATTCTGGTAGGTGACAAATGGGACTTGACCTAGCCATGGGCACTTACAGCACAGAAAGCCAAATGTCTCCCGGGCTCACCCTCAGCAGTGTGGGCAGCAGGAGAGGGAGGGGATGTTCCCCCTCTGCTCCACTCTCCTGAGACACCCTGGAGCTGCTCCAGCTCTGGGGTCCCAGCACAGGACAGTGGTGTTGAACTGAGGAGGGTGGAGTCAGGTTGGACCTGGGGAAAAAATGTCAGACCAAGAGGGGTGAAGGAGCAAAGAGAAGACAGGAGAACCAAGTGACCCTCACCTGCCCTCTCCACTGCTCCTCCCAAAGGAGCATCACAGCCCTGAGCCTGCAGCCTCCAACACAGCACTACTGCAACTCCTGGTCTTCAACAAAACCTCCTCACTGCCCTGGTGGGACCAGGCACTGGGGAAAGTAGTCCCAAAAAACCACTGCATGGTGGTAAAGTGGAGCTGAGAGGGCACAGAAAGCCATGTCTGAGGTGGCAGCTCCAGCAGGAACCAGTCCCAGCCTCGTTCTTCCAGCAGCACCAGATCAGCAGCTCCTTGGAGCACACTGGGCTTCCTGCTAGGACACTCTCCCAAAGGACCTGCTGAGAGGTGATGTTGTGCTTACAGGAGAGCAAAGAGCTCAGAGAGGTCCAGCCAGCACTTCAGCACCCAGACAGCTCCAAATTGGTTTTTTTACACAGGCCAGTGCTACCTCAAGAGCATCAGACAGCAGTGAGCAGCTACAGCTTGTCTCCCTGCCTACCTGACACGACTCTCCACCAGAAAATGGTCTGCTAGGAATAACAGGGGCCACTCTCCAAGGAACTCCCAGCAGCCAGAAAGGCTGAACAAAGTCACTTGCACCTTGGTGTCGAACGCCGCCACCCCGAGCCTGCACAGCTAAAATTGTGAGGCTGGAAGTCCAGTGCCCATGGAAGTGAACTCCCCATCTGTGCTGGTGCAGCTGCAATGGACCTACTCCCAGGTCTGAAATATTTACTGGGTCTCCCGAAGCCTGCAAGATGGGCTGAGCTGACAGGCTGAGAGACACAACTTGGGATCTGCAGATTTGTGTTCCCAGAGGCAATTCCTTGAGCAGCCAGCCTTTGTTACATAAGGCAGGGCTGGAGAGCCACGGAGCACGGTCACCGCAGGGATGCACTGCTCAGAGAAGAGGAACGGCAGAGCAGCCTCTCCTGACCACTCCAGGAAAACAACAAATGTGATTTCATTGCTTGCCAGCTGGAATGTCACCCAAAGCCACCTCCTCTGGGATGTGGCCTGGACCAAGGACCAAAGCAGGAGCAGCTGATTCCAGCGCCAGGAGCAACAACAGCCGCAGCCCTCACTGGGAAGGATTTTAGGAATGGGTTTACCAGGAGCTGTGACTCAAATCTGGAGTGGCACAGCGATGGCCCCAGCCCAAGGAGGAACACAGCCCCTCAGCTTTTCCAAGCCCACCCCAGTCCCTCCCTGACGCTTCCCAGTGCCCCCACAGCCAGATCCGAACCTGCCGGAGCCGCGGGCTGTCACCTCCCAGGCTCAGTGGCAAAGCCAGCCAGCTCCCCACCCACTGGGCTCCAAAACAAGCCCAGGCAGCAGTGGCAAGCCAGATCCAAAAACAGTCTGTGCAGCCAGAAGAGGGATCAGCAGGAAGGGAGGGATGAGCCCTTCCATGAGACACGGGTCCTGCACCTCGGCACGCCAGGCAGGTGGGTAAATCCAGGTCTCACACAGACACTGGACCTCACTTTCTCCTGCGAACAAAGAACTCCAAGGGCCTGCATCTGCCTAAGCACAACCACTCAAAAAGCAGATTCCAGGGGGATTGTGCCCATGGAGTCCCTCTCTTCTATTACTGATCCTGAGAAAGCAATATGCATCAGCAGCCACTGCACATCTCTCCATCCATCCCTCCACTCAGTATTCCAACAGCAATGCCAATCACTGCCCATACATTTCCCAGACTACCAGCCCAGCTCTGTCCCAGTCTAAAGCCCTCCAGCTCCAGGAGGGACTTGCTGGTGGCGTTTAAGGAGTTTGTACCTCTGATGGAGAAGCTACACACACCCACACCAAAGCAAGCTGCACAGCACATGTGCCTCCAGACAAGGATGAGAAGTCCGTGACATTCCCTGATTTCCTGGAGGAACATTTCCCATCATCTTGCAGTGAAGGTTCCAATGACACTAAAGTACTTGGAAATCTCTAAGAAATAAGCAAGGTGCTGTTCCAGAGGGGACGAGCAGCATCCCAAATCCCTGCAGAGATCTTGCCCTGATGGCCATCCCAGGTGTCACTCCTTGCCATGGTAAACAGCAAACCCCAGTGAGCACACCCCAAAATTAGCCTCTCACAACCTACATTTCAGTGTCCTTTGGCTCCATCCCCCTCCCATGAGAACTTGTTTCTGAATTTCCAAATTAATCTTAATAAATTCACAGCCCTGGGATACAAATAGCCTTTGCATTAATGAGCAGGTTCTCTGTGGGTTCAGGAACACAGGAGGGTGGGGGTGAGGTTGCCAGCACAGACAATGACCTGGCACAGCAGGTTCAGAGGTGGCCACCAAAATGGTCCAAGGGCTGGGACAAGGGGCAGTGAGGTCAGAATGGACATGGGGAAGCAATGTCAGACTGTGAGGGTGGTGAGGGGCTGACAAAGGCTGCCCAGAGAAGCTGTGGCTGTGCCATCACTGAAGTGTTCAAGGGCACGTTGGACAGGGCTTGGAGCAAGTGGTTCACTGGTCTAGATTTAAGGTTCCAGCCCATGGCAGGGGTGTGGATCTTCGAAGGTTCCTTCCAACACAAAGCACTCTGTGATTCTGAGTCTGTCCACCACAGAGCCCTACCACACCTCCTGAACACACCACCATGCTACAAATCACTGATTTCAGATTAACGTGTGGGCTCCTCTCTTCGTGTCCAAACAATTCTTGGTATGACAAACTGAATTCTCTACAATACCAAGGCAAAGCAACATGGTAAGACAAAAACAGAAGCACTTCCAATGTCCTGGATGCTTCTGAAGTCATGGGGATGTCACCACATCTTGTTCACTGTAGATCTCAGACTTTTAAATAGATTATTGTGCTTTTAGGCCATGAGTGCCCTTTGCAGCCCCAAGTGGACCCCATGCCACTGCAGCAGCCAGGAGCACAGCAGCTCTTCCCTGAACATCCCCAAACAGGAGCACTGCAACATTTACAGTGAAAGCACAAGAGCCTGGAGGATGACTGAGCAATAGCCTGAGACGTGAATTCCCGTGAGAAAATCCCTCACTTCTCGGCTTGGCCAAGGAAATTTTAGCTGAGGAGCTGCTGCCAGGAGAGAGGAGCCTGAGACAGTTTAGGAAGGGCCAGTCCTTTCAAGTAATTACAATGTCTAGTGATTAGACATAGGGCTAGATGCAGGGCAGTGTGGGCACCCTGCTAGGACCTCTAAGCACAATTCCAGAAGCCGACGTGGAATTGCACTGGGCAATGAGAAGTGGATGTGAAGAGGGTAGATGAGCAGAGACAGACCTGGCCTCAGCTTTCCAGCCTCTAAGCACTGGGAGCACGAGCAGCACTCAGCCCAAGGAAGGAACACCTTTGGCAAAATGAGGGCTGCCAGTGGCCTGGAGCCATCCTGCAGGGATCCAGCATCGTGATGGAGGTGGGAAAGGGGAGCCACCTGGGCTCAGTGTCCACTGAGTGGAGGTTACACAAGGTGGAGCCTGGGGCAGCAGAGCTGTTCCAGGGCTGCCCCTCAGCAGGAGAGCCTGGGCAGGCTCCAGCCCCACCCCACAGTGCTCAGCCCTGCTCTCCCTGCACAGCTCAGCCCTCGGATCCACCCATTCCACAGAAATGGCTTTGCAGACATTGGAGCTGGAAAGCCTCTGCTGACCCACAGCTGGCTCCCCTGGCTCCCCTGGGAGAGCACTGCTCCCACCTGGGAACAGGGGACCACAGCACTCACACTTCTGACTCTGCCAGGTCCCCCAGACACCCCAATGTTGCCACCTCTTGGGTGCTCGAATCCCTGACTCCAGCTCCTGGCAGCAAACTTCTTCTCTGGAAGAGAAGGCTGCTGAAGAAAGAGGTCTGGAAGGGAGAGACTCCTTGACCAGCCAGCAACCAATTGTCCCCAGGACAGAGATGCAAGGTCCCAACTGCCCACCTATGCTTCAAAGAGGAGCTGTGACATTTCTGGGCCCAAGTAGGTGACACTGGGTCTGTTCTGCCTTATCCATGGACTTTCCCAAGCAGCCTGGGGCAAGACAACAGCTAACCACCACAAAACAGCCACCTGCTCTTCCCAGCCTCCACAGTGCCCCATCCTTTCAGAAATCCCCCTCTGGCAGCCTCACTGGACTCTTACCACCTCTCCAGGTCTTAAAACCACCAGCCACCAGGCAAGTCCAGGCCCTCCCTCACCACCCAGCCATGGCCACCTGCAGACACAGGGAATTCTGCCTGGCTCCAGCCACCCCACCAGTGAAGCCACGTGCCCACAGGACACATGGAGCTCACAGCTCACTCACTTTCATCAGGGTTGGGTGAAGCGAGAATGGCGCTGTGCTTCCTTTTCACTTCTTCCACATTCTCCGAAATTTTATCAATGAAGCCTCGGATTTCTTCCACCTGTGAAGTGAGACAAGACAGGTGGTCTGTGACAGACCTGGACTTTTGGAAAGTGAAGGGATTATTATACCCTATTCCAAAGCAACCATGGCATGTCTGAAGCACAGCAAACATGCCCCTGGATAAATATTTTCCAGCTTGAAACTACAGCACCACTGTGGAACCAGACCTTCTCCATCCCACCAGCCAGCTCTGAGTCACAGCAGTGTAATACAGACTGTATCTCCTGTATTCCTGTGATACACTGAGAAACTTCTGGGGTTTATATAAATCAGCATCAGACTGATTCCCAGACTCTGTGCCACTGGCAGAACACTGCTGAGACTGCACAAGCCAGGCTGGTAGTGGCTCAGTCCCCCATGGTTCCTTGCTCCATAAAAAGCTTCAGAAACACCCAATTTGATCCTCACCCCCCATTCCAGGGAGGCCACATTTTCCAGAAGGTCCATTCTGGCATTTTCCCTGCACTCCTGTGCTACAGGAAGACATCAGCATCGCCCAAGAGGGGAAACCTCTCCTGTGTTCTCTGCCTGCCAGGCTGCTCACCCTCTAACTCAGCCTTCTCCTTCGGCTCACACCACTCCTTTGCTCATCTTCCTCCACCTGCACATCAGATTTATCCCAGTTCCCACTCCATTGCCTGCACAGATCCATTTTAACACCCCCCACACACATGCCATGCTAAGGGTGTGCTAAAAATCCGCAAGCAGATCTTACAGCCACCCACATGCCAGAAGACAACCTCTTGTTTGGGAACGGCAGGCACAAAATTAAATCAGTCCCATGCAGAGACTGCTGCTCTGCAGAGGTGCTCTGGGGAAAGGCCTGAGAGCTGTGTGTGAGGCTTCCCTGCTCCCATTGCCTGGGCAACAGCCTTGCTGGGTTCTGGAGGAGCAGGGGAAGCAGAAAAACATCCATAGGGCAGCACAGTCTGCAGGGAAGCCAGGTTCCTGATGTTCAGCACTCAGCATAACCCTGAGCATCAGCTGAGCAGCAGCAGCCAGGGCAGGACCTTCATCCCCATCCCCAGTGGCCACAGGGAGCGTGGACTGTCCACAACCTGCCCTGGTGCCAGCAGAAAGGTCTGAACCAGCTTCAGAGCCACACTGGAGGAACAAACCTCTCACCTGCTCAAAGAACTCATCCATGAAACGATCCCGGTCCACACTGACGGTGACTTCATCGTCATCATCACTGTCCTTTGCCTGCAACAACACAGAGAGAGAGGCATCAGTGAGTGCTCGCTGCAGAGTTCACAGCTCTGTCTCAGGAGCTCCTATGAGGCATC
This sequence comes from Dicaeum eximium, assembly GCA_013396995.1. NCBI lineage: Eukaryota > Metazoa > Chordata > Aves > Passeriformes > Dicaeidae > Dicaeum > Dicaeum eximium. The sequence continues at coordinate 59,906 of VWZP01006531.1, read as the reverse complement.
TTCCCCTTCTCCTGTGCTCACTGCTCCAAGGAGCTGGGGCAAACACTAGCCAGAGTGTGGAACTGCCACTGCAAGCCCCCAGGACTCTGAGAGAGCACAGAACAGACACATCCAGCAGTGAGAGGCGGCCAGAGCACCACGGCAGCCAGCGCCCCACAGCACGACCTCCGCAGCGAGCGTGGGACACAGCTAAGGACACCCCACATCCAGGGAGTGGGAGCTTCAAGGGCACCCTCAGCCCTGAGCACACCAGCTCTGCAAGGAGCAGGAATGGGAAACACCACAGATTCCACCATGGGAAACACCAGGAGGTGCAATGGGAAGGCATGAGGCATGTCAGGATGGGAAACACAAGCGATGCTGCAACTGGGAAAGCACAAGGGATGCTGCCATGGGAAGGCACGAGGGATGCTGTGATGGGAAAACACGAGGGATGCTGCCATGGGAAACACAAGGAATGCTGCCACAGGAGAAAGCATGGGCGATGCCGCGATGGGAAAACACGAGGGATGCTGTAATGGGAAACATGAGGGATGCTGCCACAGGAGACACAAGGAATGCTGCCACGGGAAAGCATGAGGGAAGCTGCAGTGGGAAACATGAGGAAAGCTGCAATAGAAAACACGAGGTGCTGCAATGGGAAAACATGAGGAATGCCATGTCAGGAAAACATAAGGGATGCCATGATGGTAAAAAGAAGGGATGCTGCCATGGGAAAGCACGAGGGAAGCTGCAATGGGAAACACAAGGGATGCTGTGATGGGAAAATAAAAGGAGTCTGCAGAGTGAAGGAAAGGTGGGAGCAAACAGATAATACAACAGAACTAGTAAAGTCACAGCAGGCAAATGAGGGGTTGTCCTTGTCTGCAGAACCATGTGTGTCATTGTCAGCAGAGATGAAAACACCTCCTGTCCCAAGCAAGGCGGGGGATGCAAGCTCTCCAGGGAAGGAAAAATTACAGTCCTCCACATAAGGAGACATTTAAAAGATTATTATCCAAAGCAGTTCCATGACTGAGGGAAATGGAAAATTAACAGGTTGGGAAAGTTTCCTCTTACTCCATCTTTACAAGAGAGAAGAAGCCAGTGGAATGGATGTTTAAGACAGGACTGCCTCTGCCCATCTCGTGATGATTGCAGTTTTGCAGTTTTTGCAGACAGTTACACATCACCCCATCTCTGCACTCTGCAGAGGTAGCCACTACAGTCTCCAGAGAGAGTCCTCTTACATTGAAATAAGCCAGATGAAATATCTATCCTAGCCCCTAAAATTTCCTTTCCACCCTACAGTGACTGATTTGGGTGACATCACCCGGAGAGCTCAGCTTTCAGCCTTGCCATTTGTGGCACTTTTTGCCTGGGTAACTCACTCACACACAGTTCTCCCATTGATAGTTATCCAGAGCCTTTGCTGTGATCAGAGAGCTCCCACAATTCTGGTGAAAATCTCACCCTGACAAGAAGAGCAGGCATGGTGCTGCTTTTACCCACCACTCTATGGGCACAGAAAACTGCGCCCTAAAGTCTGAAATTGTGCCCATTTGTGGCACAGCCACTCAGGCCAGGAGCTGCCAGCACAGTGAGGCTTGGGCATGGCCAAAGCTGCCAGCCTGGGGATGAGCTGGTACATTTAAACCCCCCAGTGATGGTGACTCCACCACTGCCCTGCACAGCCTGTTCCTGGGTTTGACAACCCCTTCTGTGAAGACATTTTGCCTAATATCCAATTTAAACCTTTCCTGGAGCAACTTGAGGCCATTTCCACTTGTCTTGTCACTTGATAACCTGGAGAGTGACTCTCACCTGGCTCCACCCTTCTGTCAGGGAGTTGTACAGAGTTCAGAAGGTTCCCCCTGAGCCTTCTTTTCTCCAGGCTGAGCTGCCCCAGTTCCCTCAGCCACTCCTGGTCCTCCAGGCCCTTCCCAGCTCTGTCCCCTCCTCTGGACATCCTCCAGCCCCTCAATGTCTGCCTTTCTGAGGGGCCCAAAACTGACCCCATGATTTGAGGTGCCTCAGCAGTGCCCAGCCCAGGGGACAGCCACTGTCCTGGTCCCACTGGTTATGGATGTGCTGGTACAAGCTGGGGCTGTACAGTCCCTGCAGCAGGCACTGCCTTCTGCATCAGGCACAGCCAGCCTGTTCCCTGAAGCTTTTTGCTTCCAAAATTCTGCAGTTTGCTCACACCAGGCCCACACCACCTCTCCCATTTCCTTCAGCAGTCACAGTCCAGCATCGAGAGCCAGAGCACAGCTCAGGATTTCGGCAGAGCTGGACACATCCAACACTTCCCACCCCTCCCTGCAGCCAAGGGCAGGATTTGGCTGCAGGCTCTTTTAAATCCTTCCTGCACGCCAGTGCCACCAGACAGCCCAGTCCCTCCCCCTGTCCCCTGTCACTGCTCCAGCCTTGCTCAGACCATCTGAGCACAGTGACAGCTGCCACCCTCCGGTCCCCGACGCCGACTGTGCCGTTCCTTCAGCCAGCAGCAAGCCTCAGCTCCACCTGGGGTCAACACCTGGGTCAATGCCCACACATGCTCCACTGCTCCCAAGCACTGCCCCAGCACCCACAGCACATGGGAGGAGGGCTCACCATCGAGGGGGCCACAAAGAACCATGTCCTAAAGCTAGGAATGCATGGACAGATCTTTGCTGCAGAGATCCAAGTACCATCCATGTTCACATTCCACTTTATGTATCACACATGCCCTAGGTTTGTGCTGTGCTTGATTTTAAGCATCAACAGCTTTTAACCATCACACACTTTGGTGGATGGTACTGAGAGCCCACTGGATGGGCAATTACAGACCCCACCTACACCCCCCAGGATCTTGGATAATGCCACAGATCCTGGGACACACGTTGTGAGTGATGGAAGATGCACCTGCCAGTGCAAACACCACCCTGGATGTGAGTTGCCAGGTCAGGGGATCTTTCTTCCCCCACCCTGCTAAGCCTCTCCATGTCAGGGACAAGGACATCCACACCAGCCCCCAGACATGGAGGGACATGTCCTGCCTGCAGCTCCTGCCACCTCACCATGCACCCACAGGATGGGCATCTGCAGGGAGAAGTCAAAAGAAAGGGGGCTGAGAGCACCCTGTGAGGATGGATCAGGGAATTCTGGTGGGTGACAAATGGGACTTGACCTGGCAGCCCAGGAAGCCAAGTGTCTCCTGGGCTCACCCTCAGCAGTGTGGGCAGCAGGAGAGGGAGGGGATGTTCCCCCTCTGCTCCACTCTCCTGAGACACCCTGGAGCTGCTCCAGCTCTGGGGTCCCAGCACAGGACAGTGGTGTTGAACTGAAGAGGACAGAGTGAGGCTGGACCTGGGGAAGAAACCTCAGTCCATGAGGGTGGGCTGCCCAGAGCAGCTGTGGCTGCCCCATCCCTGGAAGTGTCCAAGGCCAGGCTGAACAGGGCTTGGAGCAACCTGGACTAGTGAAAGGTGTCCCAGCCCATGGCAGGGGGTGGAACTGGATGGAAGCACCAGCCAGCCCCTGCAGCCCTGTACAGAAAAACACACCTTCAACACAACTTCCCCACAAGCCTATCCAGCTTTTTTGCCATCATTCTGGCAGGATCTCAATTTGCCAGAATTCTGAGCCCCTTTTTGAAGCCTGTGAGCAGAGTATTCCCACTGTTAATTTAAAATGCAGGCTTGTACAGAAACCAGGAAGGCCAGGGACTGGCAGCACAGGAAGGGCAGCAGGAGAGCAGGGGTGCTCTTCTCCTTGTCACCTCTTGCTTGTCCCTTCCACATCCCAAGCAGGCCTGGCTCATTGCACAAAGATGCCACATTCCTGCCTAGCCCTATCCATGCTGCCTGCTGGACCTGCCATACCCAGAAATCCTGAAAAAGGGGACCCACCCACCACCCACAGAAGGGGTTTCTGCCAGAGCCACACACAGCCTCCTTGGAGGCACTCATGGTTGAGGGTAGCCCACTCCTGGGAGCCCACAGGCTGATGGACAGGCAGAGAGATGTTATTTAGGGCAGGCACTGGACAGGGGGAGGGCACAGAGCCCAGCCAGAAGCCCCATGAAGAGGAAATTACACAGATGGAGCCTGCTGGTCAGGAGGGCACATGTCACTTGTCACTTGGGGCTGGAGAAGGGCACCATCTGTCCAACCCACGTCACTGGAAACACCCTCGGTGCCTCCTGCCTCCCGCCCCGTGTCAGGCAGCTCATCCCACCCCAGCACCCCAGTCCTGAGCCTGGGAGCAGCAGCCACATCCCCCAGTGCCTGACTTGGACTGGAACCAGAGGAGAGGCCACCAGGAGAACAGCTCTAGGGATGCAGGGCCCTGCTGGATCAGCTGCTCCCTCCACTCTGCTCCTCACTGCTCCACCCCAAGCTTGAGGTGTCCCCCCATGATTAATTCTAGTGCAAAAGTAGGAATGAGCCAAAACTTTCCAAAGGAAGCATAAAGCATCACACAAAACAGAACGCACAACAGTGTTTTGGCTTCATGCATCCCAGCTGTGAGCATCCCAGGTTTCCAAAGCCACATGGAAAGCTCCTGTCTCAGTCAAAACTACCTGCAGGTGCTGCTCAGCACAAGCAGCAAACAATTCCCCAGCCTGGGAACTCAAAATGTCAGGCACACATCCTCCCAGTGCCCCTCCACCTCTGCCTCAGGCCCTGTCAGGCAGCACCAAAGACCCAGGGCTTCCAGACTTTTTCCCCACACAGGGTAGGTGAGGATAACCCTTCTTTTGCAAAGTTTTTATTTCTCCAGTCCACCAGAGGCCAAGCAGAGGCACCATGTGGGCACCACCCCAGCAGCTGGGATGGCTCTGGGAGCCGCTGCCTCTTCTGTGCCACTGAGCAGTGGGAGCAGGATGGGGTGGGCAGGTCAGCCAGAGCTCCTCTGGCAGCTTTCAGTGCCTCACAGGGTTCAAAGTGCCCTCCACAAGGGCCAAAATCCCAGCTGGAGGCAGAGGCAAACTGTGATACCATCCCTGACAAAAAGGAGCAGTGGGTGGGAAGACATCCCGAGCCCCAGAGCATCCTGGCTCTATGGGGTTTGTCAGCAACTAATAAACTCATTATTGAGGAAATTACATTCCAATCCACCCCATTCCCTCTCCAAGCACTGTCTGAAAGAGGCAAAGGAGCACAGAGCACCTGAAAAGACTTGATGCTTGCTCTCCTCCAAACAGCAAAGCTGGCAGGGTGGGCTGTGCAGGGCATGAGCAGGTCTGTCACCTCAGCAGTGGCCACATGCAGCCCCACGTTCCTGTCCTCTCCTGTCAGTGCTGCAGATGGATTTGACCATGTCCAGATGCATGCAGGGAGCTGGTGCAGGCAGCAGAGGAACAACGGGCTCGGCCCTGCTGGGGGGCCATGACACATCCCTCTACCGAGCACTGCTGGCACATTTTCCAAGGAAATATCTGTGTCCAAAGAGATATTGGAGCCCTTGCCTGCCTCCAGTGAGCCCTCCAAGTGAGCCCATGCTGCCTCCCACCCTACCAGAGACAAGGCAAGGCTCACAAAAGCACAAGGGAAAGAAGAAGCCACACCAGCTGCCATTCCCCCTTTTAGGATCACTCAGTTAAGCAAAGAAAGGCCTCATCCCTGAGATGAGGAGGCTTCACTCCCAGGCTGCATCTGTTTGTTTTTATTTACAAACACCTCCGTGCTGCTCTGCCCAGCTGAAGAGATTCCAGCCATCTGGGCCTGACTTGCTTTGTAAAATGTCCTTTCTGTACCAGGAGCAGAACACGGCGGGGTGCAGGGGCTGCTCCTGGGGCTGGATCTGAGCAGCTGTGGGTCATGTCCCCACACAGAGTGGCACACAGGGGTCCCACACCCAACAGCAGTCATCTTGTTCCCTGTGCCCAAAGCCCTGAGCCCAGGGCACTGCTGCTGACACCGGGAGCTCCCAGGGCAGCTCATTCCAGCATGCAGCTGTGCGAGGAAGGACAAGGTCAGGATAACTCTGCAGCGAGCAGCACTGACATCCCAGCCATCTCCCAGAGCCTAAAGGACACTCAGGAGAGCACACAGATGCCCAGAGCTCTGGAAACATCCCAGCCTGGCTCTGGGATGTTTGGCAGCACAAGGGCAGCTCAGCACAGCCTCACCTGGACAAGGTGCAGAGCACCCATGGATCTCCCACCCACCAAACGAGTCCCTCACCCTGGGGCTGCCCTGACCTCCCCACGCTCCATGGTTTGCTTTAGGCATCTGCAGCAGCCAAAAAAAGCCCTTCAAGCAGGGCTGAAGTCCTGTTCCTGAAGGTTTCTGAAGGTGCCAAGGCTGAGGATAAGGACAGCCAGAGGTTTTGCTCCCAGGAGACAGCCCTGAAGAGCTGAACCACCCAAGACCATGCTCCGAACTACCCACGGTCTCAGCCCCAGCCCTTTCTGCAGACCATACAGTGCACATGGGTAAATTGGCCATTCCATGGCACACAGACCCAAACTCAGCTGTGTCCTGTTCCAGCATTAAATCCAGCTGGCAGCCTGGCACCAGTGGTGTTCTCAGGGATCACTCCTGTCTAATGGCTTTATCAACGATGTGCACAAGGGGATCGAGGGCACCCTCAGCAGAAGACACCAAGCTGGGTGAGATGCTGACCTGCTGGAGGGCAGGAGGGATCTGCAGAGGGATCTGGACAGGCTGAATCAATGGGCCAAGGCCAATTCTGGGACATTCAGTGAGGCCAAGTGCTGGATCCTGCACTAGGGTAACAACAACCCCATGGAATGCTCCAGGCTGGGGGCAGAGTCACTGAAAAGCTGGGAAAGGCCTTGGGGTGCTGGCCAGCAGTAGCTGAACATAAGCCCAGGTGGGCAAGAGGCCAATGGCACTTGGCTTGTATCAGAAATAATGTGTCCAGCAGGAGCAGGGCAGTGACTGTCCCCCTGTGCTGGACAAGCTGAGGCACCACACATCTCGGGGTCAGTTCTAGGCTCCTCACAACAAAAAGGTCATTGAGATGCTGGAGCGTGTCCAGGGAAAGGAATGGAGCTGGGGAAGGGTCTGGAGCACCAGGAGCAGCTGAGGGAGCTGGGGGGCTCAGCCTGGAGAAAAGGAGGCTCAGGGGGGACCTCACTCTCTACAATGCCCTGACAGGAGGGTGGAGCCAGGTGAGGGTCAGGCTCTGCTCCCAGGGAACAGGGACAGGACAAGAGTTATGCCAGGGCAAGTTTAGTTGGATACTGGGGAAAATTTCTTAATGGAAGGGGCTGTCCAGCCCAGCTGCCAAGGCACAGGCTGTGCAGGGCAGTGCTGGAGTCACCATCCCTGACTGGATTTAACATTTGTGTAGTTGTGGCACTTGGGGTTAGTGCTGGCCTTGGCAGTGCTGGGGAAACAGCTGGATCTTAGAGGGGTTTCCTAACCTAAGCAATTCTGTAATTCTAATATTCACCAAAACCAGCCCATACCTTCCCATTAACTACTTTTTTAACGAATAAAAGTCCAAGGCTTTTATTCATTAAAACTTCAGCATTCACCAACATCTTCATGAGTCAGGTGGTGTTTCCAATTTCCAACACTAGCAGTGCAAGGGAGAACGTGATTTCCAAGAGTTTTGTCCTTAGGTGCTGGCTTGCATTCCTGCAAAATAATTCCCAGCCTTTGGCACAAAGTCCAAGCCCTTTAGAACCATGATCATTCTTAAGCTCAGTTTTAAAAGCAAAGAAGTGAAATTCTCCTTAACTCTGAAGAACAAATCTCAGAGGTGACAGAGTTGCCACCAGTCCTGGAGAGGGCAATGAGCTGCACTCACTGACCTCCTCCTGTAGCTCTGAAACATGGACAGCACCATCACCTACTGGAAAAGCACATGTACTTTACAGCCAGTACTTTATAAATTTACAGTCATGGCTGAAGAATAATTTAGTTTAAAACAGATTTAAATAATTTTAAAATCATTTCTTAACATCCTCTGAGTGGTATCACCATTGTTACAGCTCCTGAGCAGACCAGAGCTTCCCATGGGCAGCAGAAGGACCTGCAGCCACAGCACTCATCTCCTCTGTCCACCCCATTCCCCAGGGTCAGCACTCAGAGGGCTCTGCTGGGATCATCACCGTGCTTTGGTGTCTGCCAGCATCACCAAGCCCTGGTGGTGCCCACTAGTGACACTGCAGTCTGTCCTAGGAAACTGCTGGAGAAAAAAGAAGGAAAGCTTCAGGCAGAGCAGGTGACACAGGCAGCACCACAACCCCCGTGGCTGTGGGATCAACACAGTCCACAAAATGGTTATCCTTCAAATCCCACCACCCCACCTACCAACAGGCACTCCTGGAATATTGATTTGGAACAGACTTTCAAGGATGCTCAGTCCAACCCCCTGCCATGGGCAGGGACACCTCCACCTAAGCAGGTCGCTCACATGGTCATGAAAGCTCAATGACATTTCTTTGGTGCTCTTGTCTAGACCTGTAAAAGAATCTCAGCACTACCCAGGTGAGAAACTGGTCCTCTGGAAAAGGTCCTCTTGAAAACCAAAACAGTCATTTCATACACAAACCCAAAGTCTGACAGAACCTGATGAAAGACCAGCAATGGCAGAGAAAAAGGCAGAGCTCCCACTGGAAAACCTGCAGCACACATCTGCAGAAGTACAGCAGGATGAAGTGGCCACAGTGGCAGCACTCTCCTGAAAACTGACTGGACAGTGAGCAGAAAACTTCATTTTTAGTTATTTCCCATGAAGAGAAACCCGGGTCTGCAAGTGTTCACTAGAATCTGGAAAACTGCACTGGTAACAGGAAGTTTCAGTCCCACCCTGCAGCAGATTCTGACACTGCACAGCCAGGTCTGTCCCCTGTGCTGGGGTGTATCCTGAGGTGCCTGAGGATGCCTGAGGAGGAGGAGGCAGCAGGGAGGAGGAACCTTCTCCTGCAGAAAGAATATGCTGGCCTAGGAGCAAATGAACACCATTTGGGCAGGAGATTTGGAATTCTACAACCAGTCAGGAGCTGGTCTAGTTGAAGATGTCCCAACCCTTGGTAATAGGGTTGGATGATATGGTTCTTTGAAGGTTCCTTGGCAACTGAGGGGAAACTTTTCTTGAGCCTTGAGCTCTCCAGGGCTGCTGGAGCAGAAGAACTTCCTATTCTCCTCTGGATGTCCCCAAGAAGAGCTTTTGGCCAGCAGATGTCCTGGGCTCCACTCACTACTGCCATCACTCCTGCAAAAGGTGACGGAGGAAGAGACCCTCCTGCCAGGAGAGAGCAGCTGCATCACTATGGAAAATGCTCAGAGTATCACTGGGAAAGGTTAAAGGTGTTTCAGAACACCTCTCATGAGGAACCTGAGCACCCAGAAGTCTGTCTGCTGTGTCAGCCCCATCCCTGGAAGTGTTCAAGGTCAGGCTGGACAGGGCTCAGAGCAATCTGGTCTAGTCAAAGGTGTTCCTGCCCATGGCAGGGCTGCTGGAACCACACGCTCTTTGAAGGTCCTTTTCAAGCCAAACCACTCTGTGAGCACATGACACACCACATGCCACAGCCTGTCCCCTGTTCACAGCCATAAATCTGCTCCCTGGTTTGGGGGACAAAAGCAGTGCCCACATTTCCAACACCAGCCCTGGTTCTGGCCACTGCAGGGGCACAGGCAGAGGTGCAGAGGTGCAAGCAGCCTGTGACACAGCACCCCTGCCCTCTCCCCTTCTTTCAGTTCAGCAAAACTTTCTACTCCTTGTGCTTCCACAGTTACCTTGCTTCATATTTTTTCTAAGCAAAGAGCCTCCTTGGCTGTGTGCCTGGTCTGGTCCTGACACAGCACTGCTCCATCTCCATTTCCTGTGCTGTCCTCTGCTTGCCCTCCCCTCCCCACACATCTCCTCCAGGATCACCCTGTGGACACCACGGTGCAGGGACACTCCCCTGAGGCAGGTGTGCTCAGGTCACCTGCAGCCAGAGCAATACCTCACACTCTGTCTTCCTGGTCTTCCACCTGGGCTCACTCTCCTCCTTTTTTCTAATATACATAATTTTCTGGAAGAAGCAATTTATCACAGTACTTAGCTTAATGAGCCTTACTGTACATGTTCTGCCTGTAGTGATAATTTTGCATATTTCCTGAGAAATCTTGTTAACGGGGAGATACATGGCAAAACAAACATTTGAACAGCTTCCGAGCAGCTCACACAAAGACACTTGGATTAAAGCAACAGGGATGAGACTGAACCCTTTTGGATCCCGCCTCTCAGACATCCAATGCACAGCTGATGTACCTGGCTGCACTTATCATCACTCTTATCACACTCTGGTGCTCACAGATTGACACCAGGTCTCAGTGGGGCAAGAGTGTTCCCATATTTATATTTAAGCTGACTTCAGTGGGACCACCAAACCCCCATGCACCAGACCTGAAGCTCCCCAACACACACCAAGGGGCCCTGGGGCTCAATGTCCCCTCTGCGGTCTGTCTGTCCCTCAAACCCTGCCCGTCACCCCACCACACTCCTGCCAGGCTGGGGACATGACACCCCACCCAGAGCTGCCCTAGAGTCTGGCCTTTGCCTGCAGCCATGATTAAAGCACAGAAAAAGGTTTCCTCAGTTTTTTGCCGTGCACCCACTGCTGTGAGCAGCGTCCCTGCGGCACAGGGACACCCAGGACCCCCCAGCTGCTGGGGAACACAAAACCACCTCACACAGGAGCACGTGGGGCTCATCTACATCACTCCTGTCCCCTTCCTCCTTGCCCAGCTGCCCAGCCCGGCAGACCCCAGGAGTGAGGATTCTCCAGCATCTCAGCCCTGCCGCCCCAGGAGCCACGGCAGCGGCAGAGCAGCTTCCCTGCCGCAGTGCCTGCGGGACCAGGGATGCTCTAAGGGCAGCCATGATGCGTGCCCTGCCACGGCAGCTCTGCTCCTCCCCACCCCCAAAAATCAGCATTTGAGCGGTGCTCAGACCCGCCAGGCTCAGGAGGGCAGGCGGCTGCGCGAGCTGCGGATGGCACCGCCACCGCTGTCACCCGGCACGTGACAGCCCCGCTCCCGACGGGAGGGACGGAGCGCGGCTGAATTATTTACGTGACCCTTCTGCTCGAGCACAAGAGCTCGAAAGCACTTATGGCCACGAAGAGGGTTAAAAAGGGAAAGGAAGATGGCATCTAAACAAGTAAATATATTCATCTCCAAGGTCTGTCGGGACTTCTGCAGCCGCGGGGTTCTGGAAAAGATGGAGACACACAAGACCTGACCTCTGCAGACAGCAACTGTGGTCGACTTCACATTCGTGCCCCCAGGAGAGAAAGCCTCAGTAGGAACAGTGTGGAATTCAGAGGAAGGGATGGGGTGAGGTCGGGCTGTGAGTCCTGGGGCGCTGCTGCAGATTTCACTGGCACAGGGGGGCAGAGGGTGGATGCAGAGAGCCGGACCCGGAGCCCTCCTTGCTCCCTCTCTCCTTTTATTTTTAACTCCCATCTCCCACAACTGCCAGGGGCAGGAGGCAGCGCTGGGAGCAGGGACTTGGCTGTCAGGAGTGGGGATTCAGCCAGCTGGGGAGGGCAGTGGCACGGCACAAACACAAACATCACTGGAGAAATGCACACAAAACCAGCTGCGGGAGATGAACAGCGGGCACGGGAGGAAAGCGCACCCCAAAAAACCTGCCAGTGGCTGGAGGGGGGTTGGAACTGGATGGTTCCTTCCAACCTGAGCCACTCTGTGATCCCATAACACTGGCACATCTCCCTCACTTCCTCCCACTCTCAAAACACCATTCATAATTATTTTACCATTAGGACCTGTGTCACATCCTGGAAATCCCAATGTCTCACTCGAAGTGAGCTGTCAGCTCTATGGCAGGATGGAGCACCACGGGACTCTCACAACCCTGCATGTACACACCATCTCATCAGGCTTGCTTTTGGGGGTGTTGGGGAACAGGACCAGCTCCAGACCCACTCCAGAAAAGACCACTGATAGCCACAGCTGTGACACCTGCACAGAAGCAGCTGTAAACAAAGCTCTGCTCAGCCTCATCCAAGGCATCCTGCATGGCCCATCCTCAGCAGCTCTCCTCCACAACAAGAGGACATGTTTAATCTCTAAGTTAAATTTCCTATCCTTGGTCCAGAGCAGACCTGGGGGCACTACTCCCACAAGGGCACTGAATAAGCTCCAGCACGCCTGATACCTGAGAGAGCCAAGGTTCAGAAGAGCTGGGATTAGCATTTTGAATTTCAAGTACCATTTTAAAAATCCCATTAAGACATGGAGCTCCTGTTCTGTAGAGCAGTGACCGCCCTGCATCCCCTCCTCTGCTCCAACAATGCCAGCTCTTTTTTTATTAATCCTTCTTTTTTATCATCCCTGGCAGAATTTAAACACTGTATTAACATGGGAAGAACCAACCCAGGCTATTAATGAGGCAGCAGAGAGGAAACAAGTTCAAACGCTCCTGACTCTGTGTCCACTGCAGCATCTTGCTCCTCCCCGGTGTCTGCCATCACCAAGGGTGTAAATCCATGCTGCTTCACTCACTGCAGTCCTGCCAGGGGGCACCCACTCATATTCAGGGCAACTGGATGCTCAAAAGCATTCCTCCATTCCCAGGAGTCCCCGGGAAGAATGCTGCACCCTCAGCATGAGGCTGATGAATAAGGAGCAGCAGCGGGAGTGAGGCGAAAACACATTTTATTTTTCTTAAGGCGTATTTAAAGGAACAGAGAAATTTTAAAATACTCCATGGCATCACTTCTCAGCCAGCACCGGCTGCCAAAAGGACATTCATGAGGCTTCTTTTTACTATTATTATTAAAAAGCCTGTTTTCCAATCCCATTTCACAGCCTGTGCTGGTGGTGGAGACAGAGCCTCATGTTTGGGTGTTTTCCAGGCAGAGTGGGGAGGCAGCTCTTGGGGAGCCTCTTGCTCCCCCAGAATCCACAGCCACCCCTGGGCACATGCAGTGAGCCCTGGGCATTCAGAGCTGCCCAATCACCCCAAGAGCTGCCCATCATCCCCGACAGCCACCTCCTCAGCCCCTTGCTGGCATCACCCCAGCTCCATCCTCCTGGTGTTTTTCAGACCAAGCCGAACTCGCAGCCAAGTGATCCCGGTGGGAGCTCTGATGCCCGACCAGCCTGGACACCCACAGTGGTCCCCAGTGCCCCTCACTGTGTGGCAGAGTCCTCCCCACGGGACAGACCCCCCTGCAATCCCAGGCGGCTCTACAGCGCCAGCCGTGAAGTAATTAAAAAAAAAAAAAAAAAAAAAAA
>VWZP01006531.1:13604-44317 GCA_013396995.1 Dicaeum eximium | reverse complement strand
CAGTACCCCCGGTACCCCCGGTATCCCCAGTACCCCCGGTACCCTCGGTACCCCCGGTACCCCCGGTATCCCCAGTAGCCCCGGTACCCCCGGTACTCTCGGTATCCCCAGTACCCCCGGTATCCCCGGTACCCTCGGTACCCCCGGTATCCCCAGTACCCCCGGTCCCCTCGGTACCCCCGGTATCCCGGTACCCCCGATACCCTCGGTACCCCGGTACTCTCGGTATCCCCGGGGCGGGGCGGGGTTCGGGCTCCCTTCCCGCTCCTCCGGGAGAGTTCATCGCCCCGGGACAGCACTGCCGGATTACACCAGGGCTGCCCCAATATTCCCATATTACCCCATGTGTGTTCTTCCCCAAGTTGCCCGTATCCATCCCTTTCCCACCTTTGCTTCCTCTCTAAAACATCCCATAATAAACACTGTGCAGTCCTCCACATCCCAAACGTATTTCATTCTTCCAGACAGCTGTAGCACCTCTCTCTCCAAAGGTGCTTTGACACCAGGGCCCTGGGCTGAGGGTCTACCTGGACAGGGTGTCCCTTCCTCTGAGTCCCTGCTTTGGATCCTATCCATCCTCGTGCTTCTGTGCTCCCCCAGGCTTGTCTGGATGGGACTTGTGTGGGGTGGGCTGGTCTGGAAGGGACCCAACCAGGCATCATTTGGGCTCCTGTTCCCACCAGTGTCTCCCCATGCTCCCTTCCAGGTGGGCAGAGGAGCTTTACTGCACATCCCAACAGAGGGATAGCTCCCAGCACCAGGGACTGGCTGAACTCACTCAAGTGACAGGAGTACTGTGGATTTACAAAAGAGACATCACCCCCTGTGCTGTCACCCCCATGAGCTCTTCCCACAGCCCAGGCTGGGAGCCCATCTTCTCCTTGCTGTGGAGGCCAGACACATCAAGGAGATGTCTCTCCTGCCACCAGCTCCCCTCAAAAGCAGCACAAATACCATCCCCAAGCCCACACTGGCACACACAGCCTCTAATCCAGGTGAAGCTGCAGCAGTGGGTGCAGATTGCCCAAAGTCCTGCCTGGTGCCAGCATCTCAGTGCTCAAGCGTTTCCTCAGCCTCACCACCTTCTCCAACTGCCCTTGGGACCCTCATGGGTGGCTCTTGGCACAGCACACGCTGCCATACCCCTGCCACAGGCTGCTGGTGGCTTCTCATGCCCACCCAATGCCCACAGGAGGAGCCTCCTCTTCCTCTTCCCAGGCAGCTGCATCACTGCCTCACATAAACCTGGATCTTTCTGCATGATGCTGCCCTTGGGCTTTCCTGAAGACCTGGGACCATCAGGGTCAAGGCTTCCTGCAGGGGAAGGGAACAGCTCCCTCCCAGAGATTTGAAACTTGTGCTCCCAGCATTAGCTCAAAAACCAGCTCCTTGCATGCCAAGAAGTGGAACAGGAACAGGTTTTTGGGCCACCACCATCCAGGTGCCTTTAAAGAGCTCTGATGTCAAAGAACACCCGTGGGCACCTTGGCTGGGAGTGCAGGAGCAGGATCCCATTGTGCTGAGAGGGCTCATTGGTGGAACCTAAGCATTGGGCACAGTTTAGGTGCTGGGCACAGCTCAGGTGCCAGGCACAGCTCAGGTGACAGTCACAGCTCAGGTACAGCATTTCTCCTGTTGGTGCTGCACTTATTTACTGCAATTATTAGGGCAGGGCCTCACTCCACCCCAGTGAGGAGGGCACAGACCTTGTTGCTGTGAATCACTCCAGTGCCAGGGATGGTCTCACTCATGGAAGGATGTACAAAGCCACCATCATAGGGGAAGATCTTGTCTGGTATCAGAGCAGCTCTCCAGTGCCCACCATGAGGTTTCATCTCCCCCAGTACCTCTCAGCACCCTCTTGAGGGAAGAGGCTGTTCCCAAGATGGTTCCATGTGTCCTGCACTCTCCATGCTCTGGGTCCTTGTGTCACATGCTCTCCATGCTCAGCCTTCTGCAAGGCAGGTGAGAAGGACCTAGACACAGCTCTGTCCTTGTCACTCCCCAGAGCCAGGACACCATGCTCTGGCTGCCTCAGCTGAGACTGGGGAGGAGTCCAACCATGCTTTTGGCTATTGCCAAACTGGAGCACCTTCCCATACTGGAGCTAAGGCTGACAGCTCATCCTGCCCGTCCCCTTGTGCCACTGCTGTGGCCCCACCCTTGGCTCTCTCCATACTGCCACAGCTCAGCACACTGGGCTACCAGAGCAGGACAGATCCACACCCTCCTCCACCCCACACCTTGAGCACGACCACCCCACCTCCATGTGAAGGACCTTTTTAGCCAGATCTCATCAAGAAGCTCACAAATAAACATTTTCCTTCTCTTCTGAGCTCTGTGGAGTGCTACAGAAGCCAACATTCCCACTTTGAAAACTTCTCTGCCTGCTACAAAACAGCGTTTTCCATTTCCCACCTCCAGGAAGGCCTGCAGGTCCCCTCTGTGCTGGCTGCCACCACCCATTTCAGGGCTCTGCTGTGTGGCAGGAGCTGAGATGAGGAACAGAGCAGGATCTGATCCAAAGATTTGAGACATGGCTGTAGGGTGACCGGTCTGCCAAGAGCCCTGGGCTTGCAGGGGCTCATGGAGAGGGTCAAACAGCTCCTCACTTGTGTTACAAGCAACAGGGGCTTGCAAATCCAGGGAGCCAGAGGCACAGCTTGCTGGAACAGTGCCTGTGCCTGCAGCACTCAGAGTATGGATGGACTTTCAGGTGTTAGGCAGCCCAAAATGCAGCACAGAAAGCCAAGGACACACGAGGAATTACAGCGGTGTTTTGAGCAGAGGCTGCAGAGGATGGCTGCTGCAGCTGCAGCAGATCCAAGATCGATCCTGTCATTCTCAAGGACTTGCCTCTGCAACTGCCAATGGAAGAGTTCAGAAATACACAAGAGGGTGCAGAATAAATCCTCAAAAGAACCACGGAGAAAAGTGAGTGCTGGGCTCGGAGCGAGGCTGACAGTGAGAACACGATGGAAATCCAGAGTGCAGCCCTGAGCTGGCAGCTTGGCTGTGCATCAGAAACCACCTGAAGCTGCTCATTCATTCATTTTCAGCCACTCCTGTCACTTCAGGGACACTATTCACTTTGGAGGGACAAGGCAGAGATCCTGGAACAGCTGACAGAAGTTATTTGTCAAGGATTAGGCTGGAAAGCTGCTCATGGAGGACCAGACCAGAGTCACAGAGCACATCAGTGCTGAGGGAGCCAGGGAGGCGTTCTCTGTGCCAAGAACACAGGCCAAGTCCTGTGGCATAGGAGAGACAGGATCTCAGAGGGAAGGAAGGGATGAGTCGGATGGGCCACTCCACACCACCTCCCTGCAAGAGAGACTCGCCCCTCATCCCACCCAATGCCCACAGAGGAATGCCAGGGAGGGCAGTAGCAGCAGAGGGAAAGGTCCAAAGGACCACAGTCACAAGTGGATCCAGCTGGAGGGTCCCTCTCCCTGCTCAGGGAAGCAGTGAGTGGCAATTGCTCCAAATGCTTGTCTCCATGCCAACAGCCATTAAAAGTTGCTTTTGGACAGCTAACACAGGCTGCAATCCCATGTGCCCAAGGACTGAAAGGTGCTGCCCCATGGTCTTTCCAGGGACAGGACTCCTGTCCCCAGTCTGGGAAAGTTTGTATCAGCAAACTGGGAGATGATGTTGAGAGGAAGGGGAACTGTGCCATGACTTGGAGAAGCTGGAAAAAGGCATTGGATAGGGGTGAAAAACTGGGAAGAGCCATGTGCTGTGGCTGAAAAGGTCAAAATGGGACAGGAGAAGGTAAACAAAGGAAAAAGAGAGGTGACCAATGAGAAGGAGAGGCAATTCAGCCTTTTGAATAATTCTGTGGTGGAAAAAAATCAGATTTTATAAGGGTTCAGTATTTCCAGCAGCAGTAGGAGAAGGGGACATTCCCTTGTCTACAGCTTGTCTCATCTCTCATTCCCAATCCCACGTCCAGAGCCGTAAGAGCATCATGGTACTCACAAGAATATGAGCAGAGGGAGCAAGATCTCCCAGGGAATGGCAGAGTGGGACAGGAATCCCCCAGAGAAACAATAACCACTAAAAGGAATCCCAGGCTCCCTCCACCTCCTGTGCCTCCGGCAGCAGCCTGACAACACACTCAGGCCCAAGCTGCCACTGCCAATGCCCTGCACAGGAAAACTTCCTACAGAAAAAAGAAAACATATGATAGGGATGATCTGTATTTTCTCCTTTATGTAAGGAACAAGTTGAAAAACATTTCTGAGGTTTTTCACAGATGAGCATCTGTCATCTGTTATGCAGCCTGAAGAAATTTGTGCACTAGACCTTGATGTTCAGTCTGACCTTTTTGGCTTTCTAAGGTCACATTAAGTCATGGGAAACCCACCTTCCCCACCTTCCCAAAAGCTGATCCTCTCATTCTCAGATCTAGAAAGCTTGAAACAACCTGGAATCAGCACACCTCTGAGACAAGTTTCACTTTCACGCATTGTAGAAATTCTGCCAACTGTTGTGAAACTCAGACGATTTTAAGTACAAGAACTTGTCAATAAATTATAGATAATTCTGATTCTGTCAGTCCTTTCTGATATTCTGTGTTACTCTAGTAAATGATTTTGACAGATGAGAGAGAAAGGGAAGCATCTCCAGCCTACACAGCACTAGGGTTCACTTAAAAACCTGCTCGGCCTAAAGCACTGAGGGATATTCAATCAAACCAAAGCAATCATTTCAGTGCAGGAACAGGGCACACGGACACTTATTTCTTGACTGATCCAATGAAGTGGGATTTTGCTCAGGTCAGCTTTACTCTGCCATGCATTGAAATATTGGCATTAACTGCAGAGAATGTGGGCTGCACCTTGGGAGAACAGTGAGTCTTAATAAAAGAGCTGCAGGGGGTGAGAGGCAGAGCAGCCCAGAACTTCCCTTTGCTGATGAAGCCTTCGTCTGCTACTCCAATCCCGTGGCTCAAATTAAAACATATTGATCCAACAATCAACCTCCAGCAGTGATTTAATAATGACCACTTAAGCCCTGTGGTGCAAATAAAATACTCCTCCCCTCCCCACACACCAGCCAGGGGCAGGACAGATCTCTGTAGGACATGATCCTGCTGCAGCTCCTCCTGCCCAGAGCTGGCAGCTCCACACATCCCAAACCCCCTGTCTTGGTGCACATCCCAACATCCTTCCCAAATACCTGTCCTGGTGCACATTCCCACCATCCTTCCCAAACATCCCTCTTGATGCACACCCCAGAGTCCTTCCCAAGCACCCCTCCTGGTGCACAGTCCAATGTCCTCCCCAAAATCCCCTCCTGGTGCACATCCCAACAGCCTTCTCCAACATTCCTCCTTGTGCACATCCCAGTGCCCTTCTCAAACACCTTCCTGGTACACATCCCTACATCCCAGCATCCTCCACAAAGGCAGGATGCAACTCCTGGTGCACATCCCCAGTCCTGGGATACGGCCAGGCTAAAGCATCATTTGAGATTTCCTAGCAAGTCCCCAGTTTGGAGTTATCACAGCCCAAATCTTCCTCCACTGAGACCAAAACCCATTCCTGCAGACTGACTTTGGTGGGAAGCTGTTCCAGTCATGTGAATGACTCATCTCTAGGTTTGGTGTTTTTTGGTTTTTTTTTTTTTCTCTGTTACATTTACACTGGAATTTCTAATAGATGTTGATTTGCATCATCCAGGCTCTGTCTACTGCCCACATCCTTCTCCTCCACCAAGCTACCATTCCTGCTATTCCCTTTTGTTTGCACAGCTCATTCAATTCAACCCTGGAAGGCACTGAGGGCCTTTGGGCTGAGTCCAGCCCCCACCAAAGCACCGGTGAGGCTGCTGGATTCAGCCTCAGACAGGTGCCCACTCAGCTGGAAGTTCAGTTTGCTCTCAAAAACCCATCATAGCTCCAGTCTGCTCAAAGGAAGAAGCACACAAAGCCCCAGAGAAACCAGCTACACTGCTGCAGCTGGTGTAGCCAGAGCTGGGGGGCTGCCAGCAATGCACAGACCCCCGAGTCTCACTGCTAGACCACCTCTGGGACCCCCAAGAATCTGCAGCAATCTCTGGCCTGTGCCTGCTGCAGGCTCCTCCTGCCCTCCCCTTTCAGGTCAGGGGTCCCCTGTCTCATTAACTCGTGCCCACCCATCCCAAGCTCTTGTGCACCCACAACAGTCTTTCCTCTCACCTCTCCTGTTGAGTTTCCCTGTATGGGCACCCCTTTGGTGAGAACTGTAGGGACACTTCCATGCAGTGACCTCCTCATGGCTCCAGGGAGGACACTGCTCTCCCCTCCTGCCTCTCCCCAGGGCCCATCTCCTGTTCAATCTCTCTGTGCACACCTGGTAAATGCACAACCCCACTCCAGCCATAGAATCATAGATTCATGGAACAGTTTGGGTTGGAAGAGATCCTAAAGCTCACTTCATTCCAATCCCGCCATGGGCAGGGCCAAATTCCACTAGACCAGGCTGCTCTAAGTCCTGTCCAACCTGTCCTTGAACACTTGCAGGGATGAGGCAGCCACAGCTGCTCTGAGCAACCTGTGGCAGGACCTCCCCACCATCACAGGGAAGAGTTTCTTCCCAATATCCCACTAACCCTGCCCTCTGTCAGTAGGAAGCTACTCCCCCTTGTCCTGTCACTCCAGGTCTCCCTCCATCTTCCTTGTCAGCTCCATTTGGAAACCAGAAGGCCAGAATTAGGTCACCCCAAAGCCTTCTCTTTTCCAGGCTGAACAATCCCAATTCTCACAGCCTTTCCTCATAGGAAATGTGTTCCATCACTCTAATCAAATTGGTGATCTCCATTTCCAGCTGTGCACACCTCCTCTCCAGGCCAGATTCCTTGGCAGGCTCAGAGCACAAATGCCAGTTGTGACTAAAAGATCAGTGACATTTTCATATGTGTACATGTATGTGGAAATTTGCTAGTTTAACTTATAAAAGTGCAAATTCAAAGAGCATTTGCTGAGAGGTCTCTTCAAACCAGCTTTTAACCAGCATCATTTTATTCTGGCAGGCCAAGGAGGCTGCAAGCACGACACTGAAGAACAGCAAACAGTCTCTTACTTTGGAAGAATTGCTTGCTTGGTTCTAGTGATTTTTCATTTTAAAATATTCCTCTCAAGTTTCTCTATCCAGAGTTCTAAGTAGCAAAATAATATAATTAGGTAAATCTTAGTGGATCTCACACTCAGGACACTAAATCCTGCCATAGCAACTGGGCAATGAGTCAGGAACCTGACCTCATCAGAAAATTCCACTCTAACAGGATCTGCCATTGGCATAATCTCAATTAAAAAGGTGTTTTGTTACTTTACTGGTAGCAAAATTAGTCTCATAACCTTTTAACTCCACCCAGAGAAGCATTTCAGAGAGATGCAGTTCAGCTATTGGTGATAAGCACCACAAAAACACCCAGAAGAGTGTGATAAACACACAAGGCCACAACATCAATAATGATGAAAATAAAGAGATAACAAGTGCTACATACTCACTGAATGCTTTTCATCCTGGGTCAGTCATTACAGACCATGACAGAACACAGAGACCAGTTCTGCTGCTCCAGCACCACATGTGGTACCTCCAGAGTTGTCACATCAGCACCAGGCACATCACCCAGCTCCAGGCCAAGGACACTGTTCTGCTGCACACTTCCAATACATCCTGGTAGCCTCCTCCATCAAAATAAGGAGCAACAGGAAAGGAAGGTGAACAAAAGTCCCCTTATAACTGCAATTGCCAGATAGATTCAAGCTGCCAGACAGATCTAGGAATTACAGCAAAGGTCAAGGAAGAACAAGCTCTGAGAGTTGCTGATTCCTTTTTGGAGTTTGTTTTCTCATTGAAGACTGGGACAACCTCAGAATGGCAAGAAGGGAGTGAGGAAAACAATGGAGCACCAGAGAATAAGGGATGTTCTAACAACCACACACATGGCTGCAACCATGAGTGTCACGTTACCTGCGAAGGACGAACGTGCAGAGCAAGAGAAGGATGGCCAATCCATATTTCATATCCTGCCTCTGAATCCTAAATTCACAGACACATTCAAACCTGCATGGTCTGAGCTTGATATTTTTCTTCCCATCCTTTGTTTGGAACAGAAAACACATGGAAATATGACTCGTGCACAAACCAGTACAGCACTGTCAGTCTACAGGGAGCTATGTTCCTCTGAACTTGAGACAGAAATAAAACAGGGGGAAGAAAAAGAGAAAGTAACAGAAGAAACTGGGTAAAGAGTGGGTAAACACAAGCTTTCCCAGGAAGCAGTGTTCTGCAATCAGAGATGCAACAACGAACCACCAACAAATATCAACCTCAAATGAACAGCTTGAACAGTTCAAAGTTCAGCTGCTGTGCAAATGTTATCAACTGCTCCCACTGTCTGCAAACCTTCCAGCCCCAGCCTAAGCTCTGTGGTGAACTAAGGGGAAGGTGTGCTTTCAATTGTATTCCTGAACAAAGAAACTTCCTGCTCACCACTGCAGAGCCAGACCTTATGGGCACACAAGAAAATGCAGAATGTAACCCTTTTGTCCATTTCTCCATCTGTCTTCCTTTGCTTTAATTTCACATATTACATGTGGCAGAGAGTGAGAGTTCTCTCTCTAGGAATGAATCAGTCTTAAGGTAGAAGTGGATGGATTAATTTTACTATTGATTGTCCTGTACACAACAGCTAACAACAATTATCAGCATTTCTCAAGAAGTTATCTATTCATTCCATTAATCTCAGACAGCATCCATGCCTTGACCTTCAATATCACCCTCTTCTCTAAGAAGAAAACTAAATTTACCCAATTATGTCAATTTTTCTCATTATTTCCTTTTCAATCCCTGAAAAGGTGTAACAGGGTTCACAGGTTCCATGCCAGTATTTCCAGAAGAAATGTGAAAAATTGGCTGTATTGTTAGAGCCTGGTAACAAAGGGCCTTGAAAAACAGGGCTCCTTCCACAGATACTTGTGGAAATGCAAATTCTAGGTCTGGAGGTGTTACAAGCTCCCTCCCCCATCCAAGGAAAATAACAAAGGAAGGGCTTCTGAAACTTCCAAGCACCAGCAGCACTTCGACTCCTGCTGAGGGGTGGGAGCTTGTGTTGGAGGGAGGATGCCAAGTGCTCCAAGCAGCAGAGGTGATGCTCACGGCTCCAGTGGCTGGGGCACAGCAGAGGCAGAAGTGTTGATGAGGTCCTGGGGAAGACTCTCCCGCGCTTCCTGCATCCGGCGCCGTGCCCGCTGGAAAGCCTCTACAACACAGAGGTGACAGCAAGCCAGAGTGCATCAGACAGCCTCAGGGAAGGGGAGGGATGTGTCTTTTCAGTGAACATTGTATCTCCTGGTGCAGCATCCCACTTCCTGTGGATAGGTTACACCACCAAAGCACCTGGTGCTGCTCCACCTGGTGCTCTCTGATTTCTGTACACAATGGAATCAGAGAGAGAGCCTGTGCCTTAGTGCCACCAGCTCTGCCCAGTGCCAGGCAAGACTGGGCAGCCCAGTCCAGGCTGTGCCCTCACACAGTGGTTATCCCTCCTGCCTGCTCAGAGCAGATGCCTCCTGAAGTTTCCAGCTCAGAGCAGAACATTTAACCTCTGCCATGGACTCTGAGAACTCACAGGGAGAGGAATCACTCCCACAGTAATGGATTATCCTGAAATATCCTGCCCACTCTGTAAAAAGGGAGCCAAAGCTCACCAAGACAGAATGACACTGAAGGCCCTACCCAGAACATTGTAGACAGAGCTCTGCTGGCTGAAGCCTCCCAGTCGGTCCAGTACACTCTGCATGCGCTGCTTCAGGGCACTGTTCTCCAGAAAGGCTCTGCACAGAAGGACACCAAGGGCTGCCAAAATCAGCACAGGAGATGGAGCTGATGGAGCTCATACTCCCTTTGCTGCACTCACTTGGACTGCTGCAGGCAACAGAGCCGGAATGTGACGCTCCCTGTGGTCTCTGTCCGGAATCCAAAGCGGCTCAAGCGCTTTCCCTGCAGGGAAGGCACAGGTTAGAGTAACCCCACAGTGAAAACAAACGTGTTCCACCAGAGCACAAACTCCTGTGGGCACCTTCCCTTCCCTGCAAGGCTGGAAAGAAGGGCACATAGTTCCAGGCTGCATTGAGGGCAGGACCTAAACGCTTGCAAGCTGACAGTGCAGTGCTGGGACAGGGTTTCAACAACTGCATCAGGGCTTGTCCCCACACAAAGCTGCCACTAACATCAGTCACCCTGCTCATTACACCAGCAGCCACCTCTGCAACTTTCTGAAGAATGTGAAGTTTCTATCTGCCTCACACCCATCAGCTGCTTGTTTCAGGAAGCTGCTCCAGGCATAATACAGCCCAAACTCCTCGCAGAAACCCAGGAGAAGTCTACAGCTGGTACCAAATGCTGACCTGACAAATACTGTATAGGTGGGGACAACCCAAGGGCTTTGGTCCATGCTCCCCTACTTCTCTAAGCTGCTCAGCCCTCAAAAGGCACAGCTCTGCCTCAGTGTTTGATCATTCCTCTGTTCAGGATTACAAGACTCACAGAGGAGACATTTCTTTAGTGAGAGGGACAGGACCAGCAGCTCATCTTTGTTCAAATCTGGTCCAGGCTGACCATGGACACATGAACCAAGAGCAAAATGCACCATGTCCTGGCAAGAGGCTGCTCTGCAGCTGAGCCCACCTTGAAGGTCGATGGTATCCGGATGTAGGTTAAGTCCTCCAGCTCAGGAGATCCCCCAATGAAAAACCTCCTCATTTCAGCAACAGTTCCCAGATCCACAGGACGCCAGGTAGGGATGGTGAGCGTGTGGACACCTGGCCCAAGACAAGAGGACAGCTTAGCTGCTGTGACCTGTGATTTATTCAGTCACAGAGGACAGCAAAGGCAGGTGGATATCTGCTGACCCAACCCAGAGCTGTCTAGAAATGGAAACACTGCACAGTATCAGAAATGTTCTAAAAGCAGTTCCCATTGAGTCAGCCCATTCTAGTCACACAGATAATGCTGAAAGTACACTCTGCCCAAGAGCAGCATCTCCTCATAACACACAGGGGTCACTCCCACACCCCACGTGGGACACACGTGTAAAGATGGATGCACATGCATCACCCCAGAGCTTTATCACACCAGATGTTGTGATGGCAGTACCAAAGGATCAAGCACAGCAACTCAAGATGCACCTCACATCCTTCTTTGCTGCACCCCAGACAGCTGACCGCTCCCTTCAGTACACCAAATCCCTGGGACTGGCTGAATCACTTCCCAAGAGGAACCACTCAAGTCATTCTCCCAGACAATTAACACAATGTCCCAAGGATGCTTTACCTGGACATGTTGGCAGCACCAAGGACCCATATCCTTCCACACGATACCTCTGCCAGAAATCCAAGGATAGGACCTCAAAGTAGAGAACAGGCCACTGAGGGAGACTGTCTGCAAGATGGGGAGCTGGTCACAGCTTTGGGAAAGAGACTATCACTGAGAAAAAGAATGTTAAATGCCCAACTCCACTGGTAGGAAGACAAAGAATTAGAGCGTCATTTAGCTTGGAAAAGACCTCCAAGATCATCGAGTCCAACCTGTGACCAATCCCCACTTTGTCACCCAGACTAGAGCACTGAGTGCCACCTCCAGAGATGGGGACTTCATCACCTCCCTGGGCAGCCCCTCTTAGTGCCTGACACCCATTATGGGAAGAAATCCCTCCCCCTTGCTCTCCGGGAGTAGAGCCCAACCCCCAGCTGGCTCTACCCTCCTGTCAGGGAGTTGTAGAGAGTGAGAAGGTCCTCCCTGAGCCTCCTTTTCTCCAGGTTGAGTCCACCCACCTCTCCCAGCTATTCCTTGTGCTCCAGACCCTTCCCCAGTTCTGCTCCCTCTCTGGACACTCTCCAGCACCCTTCCACCACAGTCCTTTCTGTATTTCTTCTACAATGACTAACAAAGATTTATGGTTGATTAGTTTCCCCTGTAAAAGTTGAACCCTCAGATTTGAGGCTGAAAACAGAATTATTGAGGATAAAAATTAGGAAAAATTCTTTAAGAGCAAGTCCAGACTGGGCTGTCAATTATCTTAGAGCAGACAAGACAATCTTTTGTGAATGATCTGAAGCCAAACAGCAGAACCTGTTTATCTCTGACCTTTCCCACTGCGATTGGGGAAATATTAACTTAGATTCTCCTACATCTCTCCAAGCATTTCTTTTTTCCACAGTGAAACAAACTCATTGTGTTTCTTCTAGTCTGAAAATTCATTAGTGTTGGTTGAATACCCAGATCCAAAGTGCACACTGGATTCAAGTGGCAAGGCATGCCACAGTGCTGTCCCTAGTAATTGTATTCCAGAGCAATAGGATTGGTGAAGAAGCAGCAGGAACAGGCAGCAGAAAAGCCCAGCTTAAAATAGAGCTGAAGTTTCAAAGTGACATGAACTATCTAGGGATTATACAGGTCACTGAGCACGTCTACAAATATAAGACTCAGCACAGACTTTTAGTTGTGTATAAAAAAGCTGCTTGGTTCTCCTGCTGCAGCATCCCAGGGCTCTGTGCAGGCACAGCAAGACAGCCCTGCACTCCAGGTTTAAAGAGACAAGCCAAGATCCAAGCGGTTTTCCAACCAGATAAAACTGCCTACAGCCTAGAAACAGGGCAACCTCAATGAATCCATAAAATGCTAATGGATTCCTGGGCAGGGCAAACACAGGATGTGTCCAGGGGCTGCGTGGTGACAGGGTGAACTTTTGTTGAACCAGAAATATTTCCCTCTGTCCTTTATCTCCAACAGGACAGACAGCATGATGGCTACAGTGGGACCAACTGATTTCAGAGTAATAAGGAAACACACCTTCATCTTCTTGGGTGTAAAACATGTCCACAGTGAATGGGTAGCAGAAGTATGCCACATTATCCTAGAAAAAGAACAGGGCAGAGATCAGATTCCTGGACAAGAGAATTCATCACCAGCATTGCAGAGGGCATAGAGAGCTGGGAGAAAGGAACTAATGGTTGAAAGTAGGTGATGCTGCCCAAAAAGATCAATTACATCCCACTGACAAACGCATGACTGCAGGATGGACCTGCATACACTCCCTAGTGCCACATTGATGGAATAGGATGTTGAAAAGGGGAGTGACACACCTCAAATGAAAACTCAGTCAATTCCATAACTACAGAGCAGCCTCAAACTTTACAGGAACCAAGCCAAGCACAGTACTTTCAACAACAGTACCACTGAAATGTTGTATGATAGTTATTTTTGGAATATGAAAACATATAAAATACATTAAAAAGCTGATAAAATTCAAAGTCAGTGTAGAGTATCTACACATTCCTGCCCCAGGCAAGCTGGAACAATGCTAGGTTAACTCAGAGCATTGGAGAACACAAAAATCAAAGCTCCAAAGGCAATCAGTCGGCAAGAATGAATAAAAAAGTGAGATTCCAGAAAGTGCTTGAGATTAGTTTTATTTAGTTTAGTTTTATTTGGAGATGGTGAAAAAATTATTTGGACCCTTGAGAAAATGTCAAGTATAATTAGAATAAGGAGAATCCCAAATATGCTCTGGTCTTGAAAGGAGCCCTCAACTCAAGACCTTTGCTGAATATATCTGTGGTTTGTTACACATGTTCCACTCCAGAGACTGCCTGTAGAAATTGCTCTGCAGGTGTGAAAGTGTCCTTACCCAGCCCACTGTCTTGGTGGCACAGGTCTGCGTCACTCCTGAGAGCTGCTGGAACGGGGGGCTTGACCACTCTGGGGGGGACAGAAGATAAAGGCTTGGGGTGAGGCCAAACTCACAAACCAGAGCAGCTCAGAGGAGAATGTCAGTCCCTGACAACTGGGGTAAAAAGTAACATCACCCACCCTAACATTCACAGAATCATTAAGGTTGGAAAAGCCCTCCAGTATCATCGAATCCAACCTGTGACTGATCCCCACCTTGTCACCCAGCCCAGAGCACTGAGTGCCACATCCAGTCATTCCTTGGACACTTCCAGGGATGGGAACTCCATCACTGCCCTGGGAAGCTCCTTCTAATGCCTGACCACCCCTTCCATAAAAAAATTCTTCCTCATGTCCAGCCTGAACCTCTCCTGGTGCAACCTGAGGCTGTTTCCTCTTAATTTGAGGCTGTGTCCTGTTACTTGTCTGGGAGTGGAGCCTGACCCGCTCCTATCAAGGAGTTATAGAGAGTGAGAAGGTCCCCCCTGGGCCTCCTCTTCTCCAGGCTGAGTCCCATCCCCAGCTCTCTCAACTGTTCCTCATATGATTTCTCCCTGTCCTGTTCCAGGCACTGCTCTTTGGAACACCCTGAACTGTCCATGAAAAGCACCAACTCATGTCAAGAGAAAAGTAGAG
This sequence comes from Dicaeum eximium, assembly GCA_013396995.1. Taxonomy (NCBI): domain Eukaryota; kingdom Metazoa; phylum Chordata; class Aves; order Passeriformes; family Dicaeidae; genus Dicaeum; species Dicaeum eximium. The sequence goes on along the minus strand of VWZP01006531.1, from coordinate 29,960 downwards.
CCTTATCTAAATGTACTGAGTAGCAGGAGTGGTATCTTGGCAAATATATCCAGAGAGGGGAGGCAGAGCCATAGCTTTAGGAGAATTAAACATGCAGCAGGATATGCATGTAAGTGCTGGGAGCCTCATTTATCCATCAAAATTTAAAATGTTAATATCAACACAAAGCATGATGGCAAGCACTGAAATCAGACAAAGTCACTGTGGTGGGGAGCACAGGAAGGCTGTTCTCTGCAAGGTGAGGAATGAAGTTTGGATAGACTGGTGACCACCACCTCTACGTCCCAGCCTGAGCTGAGCTCTGCCATTTTAGCTCTGAAGGGCTCAGACTAGATCCCAGTCCCAACATTAATTTTTGCTGACACCCAGCAGAGCTGGTCTGATGGACCAGCCAAAGCCTGTTTCATCTCTTAAAGTGCTGTGATGTGGCTGGGAATGTGAATACTCACGGTTAGGCAGCTCCAGGAAGAAATGCACATAAAGGTTGTCATATTCATAGCCTTGAGCTGAAACTGAGAAGAGAGAATGAACTTCAGCTGTTTGATTCCACACAAATTCTTCCAGCATTCACTGTAGATTTTTGGGAGAGCCACCACCAATAACCTCAAAGAAAATCAGTTACTGCTGGAAGCTGGGAAAAGTCTTCAGAGTAACAGGAGATGAACCGTAGAGAAGATTCCTTCTCCAGACTAACCCTGTCTCTGTTTCACTAACCAGATGAAGGAGTTCACACATTTAATTGGTCTCTTTGGAAAGTTAATAGAGATTTTAGCCATCTGCTCTCCTTTTTTCACATCTAGGCCTTCTTAGAACAGCTACAGCATTTGTAACCTCCAACCTGTAAATGCCTCTCAAGGGATTAGTCTGCAGGAAACAGGGAGGAGGAGGAAGAAGTAAAGGATTCTAGTGCCTCTTGAATCTAGGAATTCAAAAATCCTTGAATCATAGCCTCAGCAATCCTAGCACACCCACATTGTCCCCTATTACTGTTTAGAATAAGGACTCACCTATTTCTCCATTAATGAAAAGTCTCAGAGTACCAGGAAGAGGCTGGAAAAATTAGCAGATAAACAAGATAAAGAGCTCAACAACCTCTAGTATAACCTCAACAATTCCTTCCCAACAGCACTGCACACAGGTATTTCATGGGTTTTCGGACATGAATGATTTACTGTTCTGGCCAAGGAGGAGACATGATTTGTCCTATCACTTCCAGAAGTGAACAGTCTCTCTGGAAAGAGGCTCTGAAGAGTCCAAATCCCACAAAGCCCAGCCCACAGGAATTTACTGTTCTGTAAATAGGTCTCTTAGAGATGTCAAGATCGATATAACACACAGTGAGAAGTCACTTGCAGAAATCACAGTCCTGCTTCTGTCATGATCCTGCATTTGCCCAAGATGAGGGAGCAGGAGGAAACACTGAGACACTCTATCAAAGTACTGGAAAGCACAACTTTCACTGTTTTGTATTGTATTTCACTGATTTGTATTCACTGTTTTGGCAATCAGTACTTAAGCAAAAAAAGATCGCAGTTCGGATAATTCAGTGAGAATGGAAACTGCACGAGTCTGAGTGTGAGAGGGGCTGTTTATTTGCACAAAGTGGCACACAGAGCTGTTTGACATTGAAGAAGTTAACAGCAATCACTGTCCCTGAAGACATAAACCCTCCTTCCTTCTCAAAGTACTACCATCACAGGCCTTGAGGCACTGCACACAGCCTCACAGAGACTGTAGTGTTCAGCAGGCCCTGAATGGGCAGGATGGATCTCTGCAGACTCCAGATCCACTGCCACTTGTCCTTTCTGACCCAATTTTCTGCTGGAAGCCACAAGGTAAAAGCTGCCAACCCCCCTCCAAAACAAAACAGTCTCTGGAGACTGTGCTGCAAGTGGCAACTGTGTGAGCCAGGTCACCAGACCCCAAAGAGAACAGAGCTCCACTCCTGCCAGTGCCTCTGGAACTCACCATTTCAAAGTCTGAGCCCACGAGCCCACTGAGGTAATCCCTGTGCCGCCCGTACAGCTGCGAACACACACAACAACAAAAAAAGAGTGGCATTTTGATTATATCTGCTGTTATGTACTGCAAAACCTAAACTGTATATAATTTAAACTCAAATCATCACCAGACTTAGCATGTGTGGGGTTGTTGTAACAAATATGGAGAATGTAAGTATCTAATAAAACAAAGATGCATAACTGCTAACACTGCACAGAACTTCAGCTTTGGTTCTCCAAGGCCAGTTTTAAGGGAAAAGAAGCTCTGAAGAATCAGATCTTAAATGATATCTGAAAATCACAGGGACAAACTCTTCCAAGGAAATGTCCAGGCAGAGATTAGTGTAGTGAAGTCATTATGTCCTTGGTGACCACAAAACCAGTTAGGAAATGCACAAATAAAAATCTAAACCAAAAAGTACTTTCATGAACTGTTGAGAGACAAAAAGGCAATTCAGAAACATAGAGATGTGAAATGGGATCCCAACATCCCGGGACATTACAGGTAACAAGATCTCAATTAATAAATATACAGGCAGCAGGAGGAAGATTAAGGAAAGGGTTTGCCTACTGCTCAAAAGGTAAGGAAAAACACTGGCAGGTGACCCTAGGAAGGCATGGAATTGGGTGGTTTATTGTTTCAGTTCTCACTCTCTAAAGCACTGCAGCCAGAGGGTGGAGGCTGCCAGAGGCAGGACAACTACAGACAAGGTCTCTTTAAGGAATAAGGGATGAAGCAGAGAGTATTTGCTGTAGTTCTCAGATCCCTGAGCATGATGAAGCTCAGGGCAGTGACATTTTGTCACTTCAGGTGTGCAGAGCACCAGCAATTCCATCTCCATGATGATCTGAGCTGCCTCTGTTACTCAGAGCTAGTGAATATGCTCCGTGGCCAGTACTCACGTCTCTGAACACGCGCTGCTCACGCTCCTCCTCCTCTGGCTGCACCTGGGCAGATGCATTCTCAATAGTGTATTCCCACACCTCTCGCTTCTCTCCCTCCAGCTCGATCCTGCAGGGTCCCAAAACACATGGGAAAAACTCTCCCGTTATGCAGAGAATAGGCACAGGTGTCAATGGGGCCCTCCTGACCCAGCAGAGTTCCCTCTACCCTGTGCACTGAGACAAGGGCACTCACAGCCCTCTCCTCACTCCCAAGTGCCTGCCAGCATCATTCCCTCAAAATGGAAGACTTGCTTGCATCTGCCACATGCATAACATAATTTTACAAGGGAGGTAGTGATAGAACAAGGGGGAATGGCTTCAAACTGACAGAGGGCAGGGTTAGGTGGGATATTGGGAAAAAACTCTTCCCTCAGAGGATGGTGAGGCCCTGGCACAGGTTGCCCAGAGCAGCTGTGGCTGCCCCATCCCTGGAAGTGCCCAAGGCCAGGTTGGATGTGGCTTGGAGCAGCCTGGTCTAGTGGAATTTGTCCCTGCCCATGGCAGGGGGTGGAACGAGATGGGCTTTAAGGTCCCTTCCAACCCAAACCATTCCATGATTCCATGATAACCTGCATTCCTAAAGACTTGCACCAAAGCCCCACACAGCACACACACAGTGACAATGAGTGTAAGAACACAATAATATTTTCCTAGCAATCTCTGAAATAAATGAAGTATTTCTCAATTTAAGTGCTGATCCCCTGCCTGAAGGGTGACCAGGAAACAGCCATTTCAGCTCCCAGCCCCAGGAGAGATCCCAGCCCTGTCCCACTCACCGGTAGGCTCCTTTGGTGCCGGTGAAGTCAGGCTTCACTGTGATCACCCCATTGCCATCCACCTTGATCGTGCAAAGCACATTTTCATACTCCCTGTGACCAAGCCTGAAGGAGAACACCAGGAAAACAGCCTGAACAGAGAACTTGGACACTCTCCTGCTCTGGAATGGCAGAGCTGGTAAAGGAACTTGGGGGTACAGAAGGGAACACATACACACTTCCCTACATTGGTTTAGAAGCCTTTTGGAGGTATACACTCAGCTACCTCCCAACTGAAGAAAGAGGCAGAAAGAAATGGCAGCCCATGTTACTGAGCTCTTGGAATTCTCCCCCCTCAACTAATGAAAGAAACAGGAGTTTTGAGTAAGGAGGAAAGATGGATTTTCTTTTGGGAAATTCCAATCACTTCAGGATTTTACTTACTTCCCAAAAGGTCCCAAGTCCCCCATGATGTACATGGTCTGGACAGGTGTGTTAATGACATGATTGTTCTTTATAAATTCTTCTGAAGGTTCCCAGGTGATGATCTTTGACTTCAGAGAACTTGCTTCTCTGTCAACAACAGAATAGCACCAGTCACAGCTCACCTCAGCAGCATCAAACCCACCATGATGAGGAGTCACAGTGCTGGATTACATGTGTGACACAAAACAAGCCACCAGCTCCCACGGACCAGGCTGATCCACAGCTGGGGCACCAGCACCACAACACCTGCATGAACAAGCTCCAAGCTCGAGTCTGAACTCACACAGGCTTACGGTCCTGTCTTCTCCTCCTCACATTGGCCATCCTCTCCACCAGATACGATGGCACTTCATGATCCGAGTCAGTTACCTTCTGGCAGAGCTGGAAGAACAGACAGGAACCAGCTTACCTGGACATCCTTCCCAAACACAGCTCTCTTCTTAGAGGAGGGAACAGATATGCACACAACCACGTGCAAAGACAAATTGCTAAATGACTGCAGAATTCCTTCACTGTTCTGGTGGCAAAATACAGCTCACTCCACCCAGCAAGCTTCCTATGGAGCAGTGCTCCTACAGAGCCAAGTCCCTCTGGCTGTCCCCACCACAGCTCTGAATCAGGGACATCCCACCCCAGGTCTGGGACACCAGGGGAAACTGCTTTGCAGCAGTGTGTTCTCCTGGACTCAGGGTATCTGCCTGGCTGAGAACCAAGAAATGTTCCCTCTGCAGTAGGACTGGAAGTTTTGACAGGCACTGAGTAAGAGCTGGTACCTCCTCTAGGTTGGTGAATCGGTCATGGTCAGTGTAGGTGAAGATGCGACAGTTCTTCCGGCCTCCAGCCTTCTCTAGTTTCTTGATCTCCTCGTGATACTGCCAGTCCAGGGGAGTCTGGCAGGCTGACTCATTCAGGTACAGATCCACCTCAAACTGACAGCACCACAGGTAAAGCACAACAGCGGCCTTTCCCCAGCTTTGGCAAAGCCACAAATGTTTTTCAGCTTTTTTCCAAACCCATCCCAGAGACAAGACCCTTTTGGAATCCCAGCAAATAACCCAAGCTCCAGAGCAGCTCCAACACTGCTCAGGCATGTGGCATCCAGCAGCACCACCGATGCCCACCTGGAAAGCCTTGGGCACAGCAGCTCGCCTTGAAACAAGGAACCCCACAGTGACGTGCAGAAAAGGGGGGTCAGGAAGCTCCCCCAGGCCTGTCCAGCTCTGGACTGGACAGGAAACACATGGAGCTCCTGGAGCAGGTTCAGCCGAGGGTGACAAAGTTCATCAAGGAGCACCTTTCTTATTATGAAAAGCTGAGGAGCTGGGGCTGTTCAGTCTCGAGAAAAGACATTGAGAGGGTACCTCATCCCTGTCTGTCAGTGTCTGCAAGGAGGGGTCAGAGCAGCAATGGGGCACCAGCAATGGGGCAAGTGGAACGGGCAGGAACTGATGCCCAGAAAGTTCTACCTGAACACAAAGAAGAACTTCTTCCCTGTGCGGTGACCAAGCCCTGAAGAGGCTGCCCAGAAAGGGCGTGGAGTCTCCCTCACGAGAGGTATGGCAAAGCCAGCTGGACACAAGCCTGAGCAGCTTTCTCTGGGGGCTCTGCCTGTGCAGGGGAGTCGGGCTGGATGGGGCCCGTGATCCGCTCCGATCTGACCCATCCCGCGCAGTCCCTCCCGCCCCCGCTCCGTGCACCCACCTGGCTGAAGAGCTTCTCCTGCCACCCCACCTCGACCTCCTCCTCCTCGTCCTCCGGGGGTCTCTGGGCGCCTGCGCGAGAGCCCGCGGTAACCCGCAGCGGCACCGCTTCCGCACCGGCGGCGCGCTGGGCCCGGCCCGGGCGTTCGGGGCCCGCGAGAGGCGGCGGCGGCGCCCGCGGCAGGACAGGCCCGGCCGGCGCGACCCGCTGGATACGGACCCTGCGGGGAAGGAGCGGAGCGTCAGGGCTGTGCGGGCCGGCGGAGCCGGGCTAGGGCCGGGTAGGCGCTCACCGTAGGCGCAGGTTGCGGACGGGGTCCCGGGAGCGGTACACGGCGGGGTCCCGGGAGCGGCACACGGCGCTACCCCCGGCCCGCGCCGCGCCCGCCATGGCCGCGCTCCGGGGAAACCGGCGTGCACGGGCGGGCAGCGCCCCCGCGCGGCCGGAGCCTCCCGCACAGCCGGGCCCGCTCCTGCACGGAGCCCGCAAAGCCCCGCGTCAGAGGCGTCCCCACAGCCCCCGTGTGAGGGAGGGACCCGCACACCCCTCCGTGTGAGGGAGGGACCCGCACACCCCTCCGTGTGAGGGAGGGTCCCGCACACCCCTCCGTGTGAGGGAGGGACCCGCACACCCCTCCGTGTGAGGGTTCCCGGCCCCTGTAGGGATTCCCCCAGTCTCTGTGTGNCCTCCGTGTGAGGGAGGGACCCGCACACCCCTCCGTGTGAGGGTTCCCGGCCCCTGTAGGGATTCCCCCAGTCTCTGTGTGAGGGTCCGCACGACCTCCATAGGGAGGTCTCCATGTCCTTCTGTGTGAGGGTCCCCACAGCCCCTCGGGGGTCCCAGGGCCCCAGGGAAGGGTCTCCCCTCTGTGAGGGTCTACACACCCTCTCTGTGAGGGGCTCGGCCACATCCCTGCACAGCAGGCTCCAGGACAAAGCCCCCAGTACCAACAGCCCCAGAGAAATGCTGAAGTCCTCCAGCAACCGTGGACGAGCTCCAGGCCCACACCTGTGAGCCACCTGAACCTGCCCCTCTCTGGGGTATTCCTTATCCCCTTCCTAGTCTGTCCCTGCATCTTCATGGACACCACCAGTGCCCTCATGCTGTTGCCAATTTTAGGAGCTCTCTAAACACACACAGAGCCTGTTTTAAGAAAGAAGACATTGTTTCTTCTCTGCAGGTGGTTTTTCCACAAACCAAGCACACCAAGGGGTAAAAAGTTATCTTATGCGTATGCACCAGCTGTCTAGGGGTGGGGGGGAGGATGGAAGGGGAGGTCCTGTCACAGTGATTCCCCAAATCCTGCAGCTGAATGGCACAAATGACCAGATAGGTGTTGCGAGAATGATGTTCCCTGGCAAGAAGCCCAATCTGATTCCACCAGCTTTTACCCAAAGAATTACATCCTCACCTCCAGCGACATCACCACCCTCCTGCAAGCACTTTTAATTGTTGTGCTGTGACTTAAGTCCTGCTTGAGTGACAGTCTTAGCTGTGAGATTTTCAACCTTCTCACTCTCAGACAGCATGAACTATATGCCAAGAACCTGTACAAAGTAAGGGAGCAATTTGTCTTCGGTCTTCCTGGAACTGGGAAAACAATTGTGGCTTTCAAGATTATTGAGATAATAAAAAACACATTTTGCTGTTCTGCAAAGGAGGAAATACTTCTCGTTTGTGAAAATCAACCCTTGAGGGGTTTTATGGGGTCAGCAGCCATGTTTCTCTTTTTTCTGTCATTGCACCCTCTACACCTATAGTACAAGCCCTTCTGATTTTCCCTCTGTTTGCCTGAGTTTTAACTATGCCTGAGACAAACAACCTTCACCTCAAGGAAGGTGTTAATATTCAAAATGAATATATCTGGATATATCCCCNTATACATATATATATATATAATTCTCAACAGTGTTGTTCTTATGTGTCCATCATAAAGAATATTCCCCTTCTATCCCTGTCCAATTGGCAGGGATACTATTTCCTTCCCACACGTCTTCCCATATTTTTGTCAAATTGCTGACTAAGACTCCCCATGGAACTCGATNCGTTTGTGAAAATCAACCCTTGAGGGGTTTTATGGGGTCAGCAGCCATGTTTCTCTTTTTTCTGTCATTGCACCCTCTACACCTATAGTACAAGCCCTTCTGATTTTCCCTCTGTTTGCCTGAGTTTTAACTATGCCTGAGACAAACAACCTTCACCTCAAGGAAGGTGTTAATATTCAAAATGAATATATCTGGATATATCCCCATTGTCCTGTTTGAGGGCTATTCCTTACTTCTGGTATTTGACTTCCCCATATTCATCATACCCCAAAGGGTATCAGTGCAATCTGTCAGCTGATAAATATTTCCAGAGCTTATTTCCAGATCTGGTTTTGNCTGACTAAGACTCCCCATGGAACTCGATTTTCTGGTGAGGTTGATATTGGTAAGCAAGTTGTTACAGAGCCCTAAAACAAACATAACACAAATTCCCCCCACAAGAAATAAATTTTTAAAATACCCAGTGTTAATTAGCCTTATTTCCTTCATATTTTCATTCATAAATATTTCCATCAGATCACAATTATATGTGATCTCTGGTTTTACCTGTGTGTGATGAAGCCAGTGCTTGATTCCTTCTACCTTGAGTGTTGTTGTAGTTTACCAGAAGAACCTGATACAGTCTCTTCCATTTCTCCTAGATTAGTCCAAAATTCAAGTTTCTGACGCACACTGGATCTCCTGGTTGAAAAAGCATGTACATGTCAGTCTAGTCCCAATGATCTCTTGATAATGATGTGCCTAAAAGGTACAAGACTTAAAAGAGTTAGTTCCAGTGCTATTAAATATTAATTTCAGCAAAACTTTTGAGATTTCGCTTGCCTTGGAGGTGCCACATGGGAAAGATTCTGGCCATCCAGAAAAACTATCTACCAATACCTAATTGTACCAGTCCCAATTCTACCTGGGCAGTTCTGCAGAATCAATTTGCCAACAATCACCTGATGAATTCCCATTTTACTATCTCTGGAGGTGGCCTTCTCGCTTTCTTGTGATTATTTTACAAACCACACATTTTTCAAGAAATGACATACTAATTTTTATCATTTTTGTGTTTACTAAATTCCTTTGTAAACTGATTGCTATATTCTCTGTTTCCTAATGTGTTTGCTGATGTTTTAGTTCCATTTTCCTAATTTTACATTGTGTTTGGAGGTACAGTTATCTGCCCACATGAGGTCACCAATCATCTGCTGTTTCTTTCTGCCAGCTCTTGTCTGTGGCATCGGCAGGGAACTCGTGTGAGAAAAGGGACCCTGAATCAGCAGGGCTGGTAGGGCCATACTACCCTGGTGAGAAGGTTCCTGCTGTCCCCAAGCAGGGACACTGTGAGAGCAGCAGTCCCATGTCCCATCAGGAGCTCCAGCCCTCCTGGCCACCAGCTAGCCCCTGGTTCTCTGTAGGGCCATCACCCTGTGTCCATGAGCCCTCTTCCCTCAGCCTAAGGACCCTCTGCTCTCATCCTGCCCTGCACAGTGACTTCAGGCACTGCTGCCAGCACTGCTGGGCATCTCTCACCAGGGCTGCTTACACTGCCCAGACAAGCAGCACCACCAGAGCACTTGGTGTGAATGGCTTCCCTCCCCTCCTTCCTCCCATAGGCATCTGGAGAATACCTGCAGCCTTCCCAAGGGACAAATGTCTCCTCACGGCCACTGATGTCTTGGCAGCAGATGACATGGCTGGCAGGCAGATGGACGAGAACATCCTGGACATGGCCACAGGAGACCCTGCTTTCTGGGTGACATGTGAGCACCCTGTGGCTGGACTGCCCCACCCATGAGCCATGCCAGGCCTTTTCCTCCTTCTCTCCCTAACCCAGCTCTCTCAGGCACCTGAAGCCAAATATGCACGGGCAGGAAGCAAAGGCCACGAGAACCACATCCCTGCTCAGGGCAGGTGACTCCAGCTCCATTTTTTGTGTAGCCCCACTGTATAATGCCTAAATGTGCATATTTACAATCAGTGCCCAAGCCCTGTATTTTACAGAGACAATGCTGCAGTGCATCCCTTTGTTTGCAGACATCACATTTTGATGCCGTTAATTGTATAGTGAGGATTAATAAAACATGAAGTTTAAAGATGCCTAAATCACAGTGGGGGAGCTAATAATCTCTGCCAACAATAATATTTGCACTTTATTTTCATCCTAACATCCAGCCATGGAGTGAAGCTTGGGCCAGGGAGCAGCACTACTGCCCATGGACTGGGTGAGGATTGCACAGAGATCCCAGCCTGCGCCTTGGGCATCACTTGGACATCCTTGGGATGCTGTGCCTGTGCCCACAGCTAGACCAGTGATTTAAGGCTGAGTGGACCAGGACTGAGGTGGGGAAGAGGCATGAGGTGGCCTTTCTGCATTTAGGGATGGTATCTCTGCACGGATGTGTCTGTCCTGCACTAACAGCATGTCCTGTGGCCAGCCATGGTCCATGCTCTGAGGACTCACCACCTGAGGGGACGCTCCTTTGGGATGCCCCCTCTGGAAGGGACAACTGGTCCAGGGGTCTGGTGCTGGGAGATTTGTGAACCACCAAAGGTGTAATTTGGCTTTTGCAGAGTGTGCCTGTGTCCCCAGTCCCTGCTACAACTCCCAAGGCCAATGACCTGGCTTGCTGGGGCACCACAGCCTAGCAGCCCCAGGGCTGAAATTGAGCCTGGGGATGTGCTGCTTCCCTGGCAGGGCTCTTTCCTCTCCATCTCTTTGCTGCCTAGCAAGCATCCTTGTCAAAATAGCGTATTTCATTCCAGAACAAAGTTACCTGAATACATTTGGAAGTTGTACTGCACTATCAGGGTAATCAGAATTTAATTTGATGCAGTCAAGGCTCTAAAAAGATGTTATCAAGAAGAACATCAAAGCTGGATTCCTGCACTTGGAAAGGTAACTGGAATGCTTAGTCCAGATTTCTCATTTTATTGGAGACTTTCAAAATATCAGTCTAAATAACAAAAAATTATTATTGAGAGTATTTGCAAATTAATGTCTTTTGTAGATGAACAAAGGCCCACTTCCTTTGCATGTCAGGGACAGTCTCTTATTAAATCCTGCTAATTATACCATTTGTTGTGTCTAATCATTTCTGCACTTGCAGAAATTAAAGCTGAAGCTTATTTTCCTATGTGTTGAGCCATGCTGTTCTTTGGAGTCCCAATGCTGCAAAGTGAGGATGCTCCCACTCAAGAAAGGGAGACCCTGTGGGTACAGCAATGGGGGAAAAGGTGGGATGGTGACCTGGGCTGTTTCTTTTGTGCCTATGTCTCTGTTACATACGTGGGACTTTTTATCATTCCCAGCTCTTGGGATAGCTGAGGAAAAGCTACAGCTCTTCCTAGTGAATGCAATTGTATGACAATTTTTGAAAGCACAATTTAAGAAGGAAGAAAGGTGCCTCTGGGTCTTTTGAGTGCCAGGAATGTTGAAAATGTGACCAAAAGGTGACCCTGCAAATGGATGCTCCTTTTGGGGAGGTTTTATTTGATGTGGGGTGGAAATGTGTTAGAGCACCCATTGGTGCTGGGGCAGGGGATGGTGGAGCAGTGAGCTTGACCATTTTCACTTCAAACACAGTGATTTCTGTGCCGAGCTCAGGCTGTTGGCTGCCCAGTGCATGTCAAGCTGGTGGCAGGGGTGAGTGATGGTAGCCACTGCAGCCATCAGCCCCCTCTACTCCTTCAGCTCCTGTTCCTGCAGAGGCTGATCCCAAATGCCATCATGCCCCTGCAAAGGAGACACAGGAGACGGCCCCAAACCCGACTTTATCCCTCAGAAATGTGTCGAGGAAGCTTAGGGGGAAAGGAGGCTCACTCAACTTCGTTAGGGAAATAGTACGGATCTTGTGTTCAAACCTTTGAAGTGTTAATTAAAAAGAATTATGCAAAGGAGCAAGGATTTGAAACATTCATTTGAATCTCAATAAGGCATCTGTATTAAAAATAGCAGCGGGATCAACTACAGATACAGCAGTTTTGGAGCAAAACGACCCTGGCATCCTTGGTTCTGCCAAGTAGAGCATTCCTGCCTGCTCCCTGCCCTGGATGGGTGCTGCAAAGCAGAGGACAGCACAGGGAAAATATTTTGTGCCTAATATTTAAATATCTTGAGAGCATTTCCCTTAAAAAAAGACCAGTGGGGTCTGTCATGGCACTCAGATGTAGAGCATGGGTAGGTAGAGCAGATGTATGGGTTGCTATGGTGGGTGCAGGGCTGGGACCACTCCAGAGGAACCCAGCATGGGGCACTGGACACCCCATGCAGACTGGACCTCAACCCTCCACCCAGCACAGTCCCTTCCAGGGAAAACTGGGAGAAAGTGCTTCTCCAGCCCATCTCTTAATTAAAACCCCCAGCATGTTCTGGCCCTTGCTCATTCCAATATAAAGAATCCAGGGTATTAATTACCAGATCAGTGGATAACACTGTTAAGTTTACTTTTGCACTGTGTGGGCCCTGGGGGAATGTCAATGCCTCCTGCCCTTGGCATCAGCGCTCCAAGGGCACTGGGGGGGCTGTGCCAGGCTGGCAGCACCACTGGGGCACCAGCACCAAAACCCCAGGCCTGCAGAGAACTGACACCCCCAGTTCATTCCCAGCACGGGAGCAGGTGGATGGCAAGGGCATGGAGCCTTCAGTGGTGATGGCTCAGCCAGGTAGAGTGCCAGGGGGCTGCAGTCAAGGGCTGAAAGCAGCCTTGAAGGGGAGAGCAAGGAGCTTTGCTGGGGCTGTAGCCCCATGGGAAAGGTGACAAGAGGCAAAGCTGGAGCCACACTGCAAAATTCTGCAATGATTTCAAAGGCTGAAGCTGTAACCTCAGCTGCGGATTTCATTAAAAATGGATGAAGAACAGCCTGACCTTGGGCAGGTCTCAGGCAGGCACACCCCACAGACCCTTGCTGTCAGGAGGAGGTGATGCTCTCAGCCAAAACATGGTGTGTGGATAACTCTGATGCCTGCCTTTCCACCTCACAGAGTGGGATTGCCATGGGTTGGGCCTCACCTGTCCCTTTGCAATGCCTGAAGTCTGCAGAGCGGAACCCAGAACCAAGGGCTGGTTTGTTGGGTCCCCCTGGGATTTTGCTGGTACTTGGGGTGGGTGTGTGCAGGATTCTCCATGCCCTGAACTCCTGAGCCAAAACCAAGCCCAGTGGCATCAGCTTAGGAAAGGGCCCTTTACTCCTGCCAGGTGACATGAGGGTCACAATGATGGGGGAAGTCAGCACGTGGAAATCTCCCTGCTCTGCTCTCCAGGACACTGTTCAAAGGCTCTGGTTCAGCACTTCACTGTCCCTCCCTCTGAGTGCAAAATCTGGCTCTTCCAGGTGAAAACGATGGCTGGAGAAGCTCCTTTCCCCTCCACAAACCTCAAAGCCTCCCACCCAGTTATGCAGATCCCAGTATTTTCTCCTCTAGGCTTTTCCTCATGTGGTTTTTGCATCTCCCAGCCCTACTCTGGGTGATGCCATCCCCCTGCAGCCACACTGCTCACCAGGGACCTGCCTGGGAATACGAGTTGGGGGTAGGCTTCCAGAAACATCCTGCTCTTTGATCTATAATTTAAAAACCATTTTGTTTTGTCTTGGTCGCTTTAACCAGCAATTTGCTATAGCAAAAGAACACAATACCCCTTCAGGAAGAAGAAATATACTCATTCTTTCAATTAAATTTCTCCTGACTTTACTAAAACTTTTCCCCTGTTCCCTATTCTGAAGAAGCAGCTTTTCTCTTTTTTTTAATTTTATTTTTGTGATCTCCAATTCCACCGAGACAGAAGAAATCAGCATATCAGAGAAAACAACAATCCTTGTGATGCCCAGCAGTCATTAATTAACAAATTATATAAAAAAAGAGTTCTGCAGATAGGATTGTTTCCTGGTGATGTTGCCTTTTCTTTTGTTGGCACTGTGACAAGAAAGTTCTTTATTGCTGAGATAGAGATTAAACCATCCCTCTCACACTGGACGGCTTTTTGTGGCTCATTCTTTTGGTCCCCAAATAAAACATCCTGCCCCCAATTTTACCCTGTTGTGACAGGTTTCATCCTTGATGGGAAAGAGATGCAAGAGTATGTTTGAGTCATAGCATCTGTCCCCCAGCTGGACCAGGTGTCCTTTTCATCAGCATGAGCATCCCCAGGGCGTGGGGGGCTGAGCTAACCTGAGTGGCTTCAGTTTCAGTGGAACATCTGTGGAACATCTGCAGTCCCACCAGGTGGTCCACCTCCTCCCCAAAGTTCACAGCCCCAACTAGCAACAGCCCCAGGAGATCTCCTCAAGTGGCCCTGCTCTCTTTCCCACCACCTTCTCAGGCTTCTTCTCTAAATTTGAGGATTATTTTGGCCTCTCCCTGTCCCTAGCTCTCATACCTTTACTCAGGTAGGAGTAGGCTCTGCTGGGAGCTATTGGGACTGAGCTCCTCGTTCATACACTGGTGGCCAAAGGTGGCACCCATGGGTCTCCAACCTCTTTTCAGTTCGTGGTTTCCAATGGTGAGGAGAAAAATGAGACCCCAAAGCCAGCTGTTACTGAACCATCCCCCAGTGCTCAGCATTTGGGTCCCAGACTTGGGACCAGCTCTGCTGCAACAAGGCAAAAAAAGTTCCCTGGGCTGTTAGAGCAAGCCAGCTGCTTGTCTTTGGCCAAAGAACCTTGGGCTCTCTCTTTGCCAAGGTCTGAGGGGCAGCATCCTTTCAAAAGACCCAAAAAGGTTGCCTGCAGCCTATCTGCAGTGGGGATGAGTTGAACACATGCTGGGGGACACTCAATTCTCCCAATACAGACACACCATGTTCCTTTGACTGATCTATACGTGCTCCTATAAGTGCTGGCATTAGCCTGACTCAAGTAAGGCTGCAGGCAGCAGCCTCATGCCACCCAAACCTCTGTCTGCTGCCATGGGCACTGTGGGGCCACAGAACAGGGGACAGGCACAGACACAGCACAGGGATGTTGCATCAAGATCCACTTTTTTCCCAGCCTCTTTTTATTAATCATGCAGATTTCCCCACTCAGGGGCCACAGGCTTGGGCGGGCAGTGTACCAGGGGAAGTGACGGATGGCACCGGCAAAAGCAGGACATGGAAATCTGCCTGCTCTGTGCAGGCAGCTCCCCCATACTGTTCCTGGTGACCTAGTTAAATTAATTTTGGTGGGTGGTTGTTTTTCTGGTGGGGTGCTGGCTTAAAGTTAATTAGCCAGAAGATGCCCTGATTTCTTTCTTCACAATAAGATCTGTCGTTTAATTTGTCAGCTAGTGTGTTCTCACACAGCATTCATGGTCCCAGGCACCACAGGTATGAATTAGGGACCAGCTCTGACCACCCCAGTGGGACCTGTCCTGCCCTGAGTATTCCTACTGGAAACCTACTGGGATTTGCTGGGCCTATGGCTACGAGTGCAATGAGTTTGAGACTTGATGACATGGGGAGTGACACGAGGTGCTGGGTGTTTGCATGTTGCTCAAGGGCACTGAAAAACCCCCTTCTATGCTCCTCCAGAAACTGGAAAAAGAGTGTTTCGTCTTAAAATGTTTTCTTCTCCCTGTGGCCCTGGAGAGGGCAGATAATGGAGCAGCTGCCTAACACATACTTCCAGGGAAACGTGTCAGTACTTCTACAACTTCATGGGTTAAAATATTGTCAAGTTATTTTTAGTAGTTTTTCATTCATTTTAATTTGCCATTCGTCAATATGCAGCAAGAAAGTCAGAAAAGCATTGCTTACTCCTGGTGGGTTGCTTTCCCCATACCAAGCTATGCTGTGCTAAGCCAAGGTGTGCAGACCTGAGCTGTGCAGGGACAGACCGTGCTGAGCTGAGCTGTGCTGTGCCCCTGAAGCGCCTCTGCTAAAGAAGACAGGCTGAGAGAGCTGGGGTTGCTCAGCCTGGAGAAAAGGCGGCTCTGGGGAGCCCCTAGAGAACTTAGAGACCCTTCCAGTGCCTAAAGGGGCTCCATGAGAGCTGGAGAGGGATTTTTGAACAAGTGCTTGAGAGAAAGGACAAAGGGGAATGGCTTCACACTGCCAGAGGGCAGGGAAGGATTTTTTCCCTGTGAGGGTGGCAGGGCCCTGGCACAGGGTGCCCAGAGCAGCTGTGCCTGCCCCATCCCTGGAAGTGTTCAAGGCCTAGCTGGACAGAGCTTGGAGCAACCTGGTCTAGTGAAAAGTGTCCCTGCCCATGGCAGGGGGGGCTGGAACAAGACGGTCTTTGAGGTCCCTTTCAACCCAAACCACGATGCGATGCTCTGACTCTATACCACGCCATGTCCCGCCGGACCAAGCCGTGCCAAGAGGTGCCGAGACACACGACACCGTGCCAAACCCAGCCGTGCCAACACCAACAGGTGGCGACACGCACCCGCTGCACCCGCGGCACCCCCAGGCCGGGCCGAGCCGGGGACGCGCCCGCATGGCCCCGGTGCGTCTGGGCGCG
>VWZP01006531.1:0-13234 GCA_013396995.1 Dicaeum eximium | reverse complement strand
CACAGGACATTACATAGGGGTGAGTGCTGCGGGATGCAGAGGGGCAGCAGCACTGCTGTAGGGTGACAAGGCTGCAGGGTGCTACGCGACATCAGGGCACAGGGGATGTCAGTGGGCAGCAGGGTTGCTGGGGAGATGATAGGGCTGCGGGTTTGGGGGGCAGTAGGGTGGGGGGGCTGCTGGGCTCTTTAGGGCTGAGGGATTTTGGGGTCAATAGGGCTACTGGGGGGATGGTAGGGCTGGGGGATTCAGGGAGACATTAGGGCTGGTGGGGGTTGATAGGGCTGTGGGGGTGCGGTGTGGCATCAAGGCATGGGGGATGTTGGGAAGCAATGGGGTTGCTGGGGGTATGTTGAGATTATTAGGGCTGGAGCGATGCTGGGGGAGGAATGCCAAGCTCATCAGTGTGGGAGAGTTCAGGGTGGTAATAGGAATACTGGGATCTGATAGTGTTGGGGGATGCTGCAGGGCAGTAGGGCTGGAGGAGTGGATTAGGGTTGGGGGATGCTGCAGGGCAATAGAGCTCAGCAATGGTTCTGGAGCTATTAGGGTTGGGAAGGATATTGAAGATCTGTAGGTCTTGGAGATGCTGGGGATATTAGAGCTGATGTGGATGTTGAACTCATTGGGGCTGGGTGGTCATTAGGGCTGTTGGGGGGAATGCCGGGGGTGATAATGGGTCTTGGGGTTGGTGGGATCCATGGGGGCTGTGAAGGGATGCCAGGAAGCAGTCAGGCAGGGAGGGCGTTAGGAGTTGGGGGTGATAGTGCTGCAGAGAGGGGGTGCAGGGAGCAGTAGAGCTGGGGGGTTGCCGGGGGCGTTGGGTAGGGGATGTCAGGCTGGTCCTCAGTGGTGGCCCTCCGTGTGCACCCCCTCAGTGGTGGCCCTCAGTGTGCACCCCTCAGGGGTGGCCCTCAGTGTGCACCCCCTCAGGGGTGGCCCTCCGTGTGCACCCCCTCAGTGGTGGCCCTCAGTGTGCACCCCCTCAGTGGTGGCCCTCAGTGTGCACCCCTCAGTGGTGGCCCTCAGTGTGCATCCCTCAGTGGTGGCCCTCAGTGTGCATCCCTCAGTGGTGGCCCTCAGTGTGCACCCCTCAGTGGTGGCCCATGCCCTGAAGGCAGTTCTGGGACCACTGCCTGCCCTGGCTGCGTTGGACGGTGCGTGGCAGGAAGGGGGGCTGGAAGCAGGGCTCTGCCGGAGCTTGCCTCCTCTTTGCTGCTGTGGGGATTGGCAGCAGTGCTGCTGGAAATAGAAACACGGTGTTGAGCTGATGGAGCGCTTGGGGCTTCGGCCGGACTGGTCACTGGCCTTGGCACTGTGGCCCGTGGCCTGAAGGAACAGGCATCCTCTACAGGGGCAAGGGGAGGATTTTCAGTGCCAAGGGATGACTGGATAGGGAGAAAGTTGCTCCCTGAGGAGCAGGTGCCCTTGTCCTTCCAGTGTGTGGGGCTGGCAGTGAGTTTATCTGGGATAAGCTGTAAATTGGAGTGATCCTATTAATGCGTCTTGTGCAGGAGCGAGCCTTGGACCCGGCGGTGCTGTGCAGGTAATCCTGGGTGTTTGCAGTGGGCACAGCCAGGCAGGGGCACTTCGAGAGGTGATGGTGCCACAGAGCACCGTGGCATTGCCATGGGACTAGGTGCTATGGGTGCTTTGGGGTTGGTCACCCAGCCTAATGCCACATCCGTCACCTGGCAGCGTGCAAGCTGTGGACATTGGAACCGCCTGGGGACATCAGCATGTGGCCTTGGGTAATGGGAGCCCTCAGCTTCAGGGTGTCTGCTCTTGGTGCTGCTCCCACTGAAGGAGCTGTCGGAAGTGCTGCAGCTGGGGAATAATGTGGGTGTGAGAGCCTTTAACTCCACAGAGTCCCCAACAATGCATCCAGACCTATTAAGCTGGTTATTGCCCATCTGAGGGCACAGAATGCCCTTCTGTGGAAACTGCTGCAGCCCTGGTTCTGAAATGAGAAAGCCATATAGGGGACCACCAGGATGAGACCTGACCCTGCTGGCTGCCGAGGGGCTGGGGTGCTGAAGGCTGTGTCCCAGTGCCTCTGCTGCAGCCCTGAGGCGGAGCAGCAGCCCTGGCACAGCAGCACGTGCTGCCATCGGAGCAATGTCAGCAGCCGCTCGCGTGTCAGGATCGCGTGTCGGGGCACTGTGGTGTTATCAGCACCCGTGGGTCCCCTGCACTTTTCCCTTTAGCCTTGCACAGCCGGAGTCCCTGTGACCACCAGTGGCTGTGGCCACTAAGGGACAGGGTGCCCTGCTTTGTGGCTGTGCCACTGGTTTTCCCTTGCACCCTAGCTCTCCAAGCTGGCATGGCCTCTCAAAGCCACACTTTTGGGGTGACACCTGCCGGGGGTGTATCACCACTCTGTGCACAGGAGAAGGGATTGGGCAACTGCCCTCACATGGTGCTTGCAGAAGCCAAGCATTGATGGCAGGGATTTGCTCTGGTGGCCAACACTGCCTGCTTTTGCTGTCCCTCCTGAGAGGGCTTTTCCATCTCTGGAGGAGCTGCTGGTGCTGCCAGTGGTTGCTGCTTGCTCAGGTTTGCTAATGAAAGCTGGGGCAGGTGAGCAGGAAGCTGCTCAAGGACATGTTTAGCAACCTGGCTCTATCCACGTGGATGAGACACAGTACCCTTACTGGCAGCCCAGCCCTTCCTTTCACAAGAACTTTGCATGTCCTTGCTCGGGGCAGGAGGTGACAAGAAAGGTGGGCTTTGGGGCCAGCACAGAGGGAACAGGTTTGTCTGTCCTGCATGGTGTGCATCACATATAACTGGAGTGATGTTCTGCTTAAAGCAAGGAGAAAAATACCAAACCCCCAAAGTCCCAGGCCAAAACACGACCTCTGGCTACTGGAGTTAATGGGGGATTCCCATGTCTGCTTCTCCCACAGGAAATAGCTCAGATTTTTTTTGGCAATTATCAATGCCCTGTACTTCCTTCAGGAATTTTGTCAGCAGCACCCCAGCAGCCAGGCTGGAGGAATCCACAGGGACTCCAGCTGGGTGTTGGCTGCAGGGCTGACCCCTGAGCTGGGTGCAGGGCTCGGTGCTGGCTGTCCCCATATGGGGCAGTGGTGTCAGGGCAGGGTTATTGGTTATTCTGTGTGCTGCCAGCACCCATTTGCAGATGCCTGTGGTGAGTGGAGGTGCTGGTGGTTTGTCATGGAAGAAAATGTGTGAATGGATCCTGCTGCTCCAGAATGACTGGGCTGAGGTGCAAGTGGTATGGGATGGTTCAGGGAAGGGAATATGAGTGGATGAGGGGCTGTGTTACTGTTCTTGCTTTGCTCCTGCAGCCACGTGTGGCTGTGTTAACCCCTCACTGGTAACGACAAAACCTCTTCAGGGCTTTGAGGAGGGAGCAGAAGTTTGCCACCACCACAGACCTTCTCAAGGACAGGGAGGAGGAGAGGAAAGGACCTATTGGGAGCCCCTTCTGAGATCGAGATAGCTATCTGTGAGCTAAATATGTATTTATTGGCTCATTAATTGGGGAGAGCCCAGCTGGAAGCTATGGGGAAAGGCATCTGCTGTCCATCTGGATTGTGGCCGGAGCAGTGGGGCTGGGGGTAGAGAGCAGCCCCAGCTGGAGGTTTGCAGAGGAGGTGGCAGCTTTTGCAGACTGCAGTGAAGCTTCCCAGGACTTTGCTCTGCCCTGTCCCTTCACAGGGCATGTACAGTTTACATTTCTTGAAATGTTGTCTTTAAAAAGCAGTCAAGAGCTGCAGGAAGCTGTGGTGACCCCAGGTGGGCTTTAGGAATTGTAGCCATGGGGATTTCTGGCTTGCCATTTTGATGCTTCATTTTTTGGTGCAGCCCCCTCGGTTAAATTTGCTTCAATCCCAAGAGTGATGGAGCAGTGGGCTTGTCTGGGGTGTTTCTGCCAGAGAGACACCCCCCCCCAAATCAGCTGGGGCATGTGGGACCATCTCATGTCCCATCCTGATCCAAGAGCTGCTGCCAAATGCCACCTTAGGGACTTACCTAGAACACATCAAGGCTCTCCTTGCTGTGGGAGCAAAGGAAAGCACCCCTTGAGGTGGGATGCTGTGGAGAAAAGCACTGGGTACATGGACCCCCTCCTTGGGAGCAGACTGTGCTGAGCAGTATTTACATTCATCCATGCAAACAGCTTCTGTTGAAGGTTTCTGGCTTCACGTTGTCTTGTCTCTGCTCTGTGCTGGTCTAGCTGGTTTAGAAAGATAATTAATCTCAGTGGAATGAGTAGGGGACCAGTGAGGAGCTGCTGCTGCTGCACAGCCATGTGGATGTCATTGTCCTTTGCCAGCACGTCCCTCCTCAAAGCCAATCTCCACCTCTCATATGAGGGCTGAAATGTCCATCTTAATTTTCTTTAAATCTCTAACATCAAACGGAGCAAGTGCCAGTGGCTAGGACCCAGGATGGGTCCTGGAAATGTGCCATCTATAGCCCAGCTGTGTGCCTGAGACTTCTGCCTCAGGAGATGGAAAGACAAGCCCAGATGCCTCCTGCCCATGGGTGACATCCCCTCTGGGGTGTGCTGGGCTCTGGCAGTGCCCCTGAGCCATCCAAGTGGGTGCAAAGGCTTGTGGTGGGCACCACAGACCTGTTGTTGATCTGTTCCCATAGCCCCACAGGCAGATTAAAACCTGGGAGCCCAGAGGGTGCTTTGAGGTGTAGATCCCGCTGGAGATGGCTGGGAAGAAAACTGCTGGGCAGGATGTTTTTAACCATTTTTAATTTTTTGGTGATGTGAGTGGATGCTGGTCACTCCCATGGTTGTGTGTCTTTCTTGGCTTGGTTTCTTCTGGAGGAGAAACCTCCCCCTGCAATGGATGCACAGAGGTTGCACAGACTTATGTGCTTCTGAGAGAAAACCATGGTGCCTGGGCCTTGATGGCCAGCAGCAGACTTTTCAGTTCCACACTTCAAATCCCTGGATGAGGCAGGATGGATACATGGGATCCTGGCCATGGGTGGCGTGGCCGTACAGGAGCCCTTGGCTTCCATCTCCCTTGCTAAAAACCTTCCAAGTTTTTCAACAGGTAGCTGTTGTTTGGAAGAACATAGAGGCAGTTGGTCTGGCTTAGGGAAAACTTATAGAGTGGGGGTCTTCCAGAGCAAGATGACACTGGAAAATGAGAACACTGCACTGGGTGAGAAAGATCTCCATGGTTTTATCTGGTTGCTGTGCTGGAAGATGCTTCACCCACCTTTAATGGGATGAGTGCATCTCTGTGCCCAGGTTTTGGCAGAGATCACATTGTGTCTTTAGCTCCAGCTGTGTCTGTGTGGATGTGTCTCCTGCCTGGGAAGCCACCTACTAGTCAGTACCTGCGAGAGGTGACCTTGCCTTGGGGCACTGGCTGCCACGTTGCTCATTTGCTGCTGGGCTCCAGCCCGGTAGCACCAGAGGGTTGGCCCTGGGCAGTGGGGACAGCTGTGGCCATCACACCAAGCTGGAGGTGGCTCCCTGGAGGTGGGCAGAGCTCCCACGCTGACAGGATACACAGATGAAAGGGACAAACCCAGCCCTGCTGCTAATTAGCAGCAATCCTTATGCCAGTTATTACCCTGTCCCCTTCATAAGGGCCCAGCGCCGTGGCACGTCGATGGCACGGTGACACCAGCACTCGTGCCAGTGAGGCAGGTGCTGCCCTCCCTGCCTGCCCACGGTCAGGGAGTGCTGCAGCATGCTGAAAGGTTTTGGATGAGCCTTGAGACAAGCTGCTGGTCCTGCTGCAGGGCTGAGATCCCAGAGGGGCGTTGGTGGCAAGGGTAGGGTTTGCCCTGGATGGATGCTGCTGCTTGGACTTTCACAAGAGGTACCATAAAGGATGGGTTTTGTTCATGGTAGGGTGGGTGCTGAGTCCAGTGGGATGGGTATTTTGGCATGTCTCCCCTGGCACTGGTAGGATGGGGCTGTGCCCACTGTGGCTGTGCTTTGGGATCTGTTTGAGGCTTCCACCAAAGCTACACTCCTTCCCACTGGGCTGGATTTCTTCTTGTTTCACTGCAGGGTAGGAGACGGGGATGGAAAAACCTGTAGGAAAGGCAGGATTATGTCTCCCTAATTAGTAGGGGCCTGATTATCATTTCTTCCCAGAGCTCTGGTAATGATTAAATATGTGGGAATTATCTTTTATTATTTGTATTGCATTATTATTTAGAAGGCTGGGACCCTGTTTGCTGTGCAGACAGGGAATGACAGTCCTTGCCAGGAGGAGGAATGCTGTCTCTGGCGTCCTGGTCTGGGTAGATTGGGGGTTGAGCTCTGTGTGCCAGTGGCATTACCCAAATTGCTACAGCAACTCCCCACCCCAGCACTTAAAAGAATTTAAAGCATTGAATTGTATGTCTTTTTGCTTGCATGTGAGTCACATCTGTTTTAGTAAGGGGAAAAAAAATAGTGTATTACTGTGACCTCTAAAATCATTATTTATATAGAGATTTAAAATTACATATATATATATATATATTTGGCACCAGGATTGTCAAAGCCCAGGCATTGGCCACTGCTTTTAGATGCTCTTGTTTTGTTGTTGGAGGGCTACAATAAAGCAATCTTGTTAGGTAAACATAATGATGTTAGGAGCCACCATCTGCTGAAGAGCTGCTGCAGGGAGCAGTGGGAGCTGCCTGCTGTACTGCTGCTCCCCTGCTGCTTCCTGCTGGCTGGTGTCAGATGTGTCCTAGGAGAGACACCAGTGGCTGGTATGGATGGAGAAAGGGCCTTTTCTTATGGCTTCCTCCCTCTTAATCATCTGGGACATGAGCTGTTGAACCCTTCCTTCCAACTGGTGAGGACCGATTCCCACTGGAGCGCAGTGAGGCTGTTGGGGTGATGGCAGGGTCATCGGCAAGTTTCCCAAAAACTGGGCCACCACGTTGCTGAGCTGCTGAGACCCAGATGTGTTGGAATGCTCTGGTCTGTGAGGACACCACAAGATGCCACCAGGTCCCTGGGTCCCACAGAAACATCCTTGCTCCCACCTGAGCAGTGGGACAACGCCATCCTGGTGGCAACAGGGACCCCCACGCCCCCTGGGTGCAAACTTGCAGTCACTGTCATGAAGGATTGCACTTGGTCAGCAAACTATGTGAGGAACTTTGCTTGTTTAAAATGCCTTTGGGGTTTGGGTCTTAAATAAACATCCTGGTTGGGGTTTAGGTTGGAGGTTTCATCCTGGGAAAGGCAGGCGTGGGGGGAAGGGAGCTGCACCAGTGCCCCGAGCCTGCCTGCACCTTCTGACAAGGTTAAAAATTGGCTTCATTAGAAGAGGATCACTGGAAATAAATTGCTCTGCACCCTTTAGGGAAATTGCTGGGCTGTAATTTCATCTTGTCTTTCTGGGAAAAAATGCCTGGAAACCCTTTATGTGAAATTGCAGCATTTTACTCTGAGCTAGAGTTTGGTATTTTTGCCCCCCAAAATGTGTTTACCTCCATGCCCCCAGATGAAGTTCATCCAGGGTCTTGAATCATGGAACCATAGAATGGCTTGGGTTGGAAGGAACATTAAGGATCATCTTGTTCCAGTCCCCTGCCACCCCTGCCCCACAGCTCCTTGGGAGATGCCAGGCTGGGAAAGGAGCATGCTGGGCATCAGGACCCCTGTGAAACAGCACGGGCCAAGCAGAGTGCCCCAGTGCTGTTACTACAGATCCATTGGCAGAAGTGAGTGGGTGGTGACCTTTAACAGGACATTAAACATTTATTAAACCTGTCAGAATTAGTGTCAGGCTGTTTTGGGTTTTTTTGTTTGTTTAAAATGAGAGGGGAGAAAAAAGACATTTAAGAGAGACAAGCATGACTGGTGTCCTGAGCTGACCACTCTGATGCATCCCTTCCCATACAAGCTCTCAAAGTGAAGACCTGGCCCTGGGACAGACCCAGCACCACCTGTGCTCTTCCCATGGCTCCTTGCTGGATCCTGCTGCATCCATTGCCCCCACCTTCATTTGTGCCCCTCAAATCCTTATTGGTTAGGTGGGCTCATTTTTTCCCCCCACCTGTCTAAAGGTGTATTCCTTTGGAGGGTGGAAGAGTGAGATCAGCCCCACTTCTCACTGGTATTGTCTTCCACAGCTGCCCATCAGCTTTCCCTATGCCACCTGTCTGAAGATTATGTGCTCTCTTGAAAACTTCTTTGTTTCCCCACATTTTCTGTTGTAATTTATGTACAATACCACTGCCTGTTGAAAAACAAGGCCTTTATCTCTGTGGGAATTATACCTGCAGAAATCCAGCCCTATTGCTGCCTGCACGAGGCTCTCCATGATGAAAGACAACTCCAGTACCACTGCTGTAATGGAAATGTTTCCTCTATTTTCACATCTGTCAAGGGTGATGCTTGGATCTCCTCTGCACCTCACCTCAGTGCTCTCTGAGCATCAGCTGCTCAGGTTGGGACTTGAACCCCAAGAAATTTTCTCCCCATCTTCATTTATTTCTCTCTTCCCTAGCAGCATAGGGTCCTTGAATATATTTTTTCTCCTTTTGGTTAATTTTTTTTCTTTTTTTTTCTGCAAGCAAGATGCATATTTCAACACTTGCTGAACTTTGGGCACGCCAGGGACCTACTGTAGTGCTGGACAGAGCAGAGAGTGTGTGTCCCACAGGCCAGGGGTGCCTGTGGTCAAGGCTGGCAGTGCACTCCTGGAAAGGGCTTAATTTTTCTGCTGGGCTGCTGCTGGGTTGCTGTCAATGCATTTGAGCACGTAGGCGTCCTTTATTATTGTGAACATGATCATTCAAAATAGAGTGGAGTTGTCTCTGCTGTGGGGACCTGCTGCTGTGGGTGCTGCAGGATAAGGCTTTCACATGTTATGGGGGTCTCATCCATGTCCAGCTGGATGGAATTTGCTGTGGCCTTGTCCCCATGGAAGCTGGTGCCTGCTGGCAGCTTGAGCTGGCACTTTGGAGCTGTGAGACCAGAAGAGCAGAAGGGAAAATGTCTCCTGTCAGGGCTGCAGGTGAGGAGAGCAGTGGGAGGGTGACTCTCCTCCTCGTGCTGGCTGATGCCTTGCTTGTGCTGCATGTGCTGCCCCATGTCCCCACGGCTCCATGCTCCCCAAAACCGAAATGGCAGCCACTGGTGCATACAGCACTGCTTGTCTGTGAGCCAGGACACATTGCTGGGGTCTCTCTCTTCTTCCTCCTCCCCAAAATACTGTTTGTGCCTGGATCTGGTTCAGGGAGTGCCAAGCTGAGTCTGTACCCCCAGCATGTGCTCCCTGCCTGAAATCCATTGTGATACCTATGGAAAACCTTCCAGCAAACACCATTCCTCTCAACCCTATGTGCTGTGGGTGTGCCAGTGGGTTTTCTGTCCTCCCCTCTTTACTAACCCACTTTTCCCACTGATGCTATGATAGGTATTTGAGCCCAGAAACTTCCTTCCCAATATTGATTTTGCTTTCTGCTTGAGTCTGTGCAGTGCCACTGGTATCTGGAGTAGCTTAAAGGATGCTGCAGAGAAACAGGCTGCCACTTTGGGGTGCTTTGTGTCCTCAGTAGCAAGGCAATGGACGTGGGGGCTGGGGGAGCTGGTTATGGGGATGGAGCAGGATCCCTCCTTGGAGGTGCTGATATCCAGAGGGGGTGGTGGTTTGGGCCTGTAAGAAGCACTCCTTGAAGATGCTGGAGAGATGTAAGATCACACTCAGCTGGGCAAAGCCTCTCCAGGGTGGTTGGGCTGGTTTCTCCTCCCAGTCCCAAATCACTGGCCCTGGGTAGAGGTTTAGGTGCTTCCTCCCATCTTGAGGAGAAACAGCATTTTGCTTTGAATCAGTTTTTGGGGCTCTGTCTGGGTCAGCAGGTTATCAGAGGATGAGGCAGAGTGGCTGAAATAAATCCCATTTGAACATTTACCTGCCCACTGTAAGGTAGTTCTGTGTTTACCTGCTCTGGCTGCAGGTGTGAAGAGCTGTGCTGAGTGCTTGGTGCCCTGGGCACAGCATTCACACCCTTGCTGCACCCCTTGCCTAGTTACTGCCCACCCATTTAAGAGGAGCTGATTGAGAAATGAATTCACAGTCCCAGGGGTCCAAATGTGCGTGCTGTGATCGCTGTGGGGATGGATGGGGGCGAGTGTGCTGCTTCCTGTGCTTTTGGCTGAAGCAAGAGGTAATCGGGGTTTTGGTGCTGGGGTGATTTGGTGTTTGGAAATTCTCATTTTTTATTGGTTCCTACAGGTTTTGTAGCATATGAGGCCGTGTGGGTCCTGAGGGGGTTTGGGCCTGTGCTCAGCAATGTCCTGAACTGGGGTGGTGGAGAGGCTGAGTTGTCTCTGGTTCATCCCCCTCGTTGCCCACCCCATGGATAGTCACATTGAAGGGTTCCCACTTTTCAACTCAACAAGCCCATGTACAAAAACTAAGCTGTGAACCCCAAAAATAAGTCATATGCTCTCTGCTTTCCCCATCAAAAGGTGCTCATCCCTTACTCAGCCCCCAAAATCTCATTTTTGAGGGCCCAGACCCACCCTCCCTGGTATAACATCTCCTGGAAGCATCGCCATCCAGGAGCTAAGTCAGCATCAAGCCACCTCTCACACACACTCTCATGGTTTCATGATGCAGATATATTTATTTTCTGTTATTTATGAGGTGCCTGAGCCAAGCTCTTCATTTGCCTGGAGGCAAGGAACCAGGGTGCCTTATGGCTGCTTTGGCACCCCAATCCTGCCCTGGGCACCCCAGGAGGTGGTGGGTGCTGGACCTTGGGTGCTTATTTCCCTGCCCTTGCATCTAAAGTAGCTCTGAATTTGGGACGCTGCTCCTCTTGGCGCTTTGTCGGGCGCCAGAGCTGCCGATTAAGGGAAACGTGCCACAAGGCAGGTTTGCTTTGCAGGATTAAAAGCAAATAAATATTTATGCATTATGCAAAGTAGCTCTGATAAGATATGTGTGTCACTGGGAATTTGAAGCAGTTTCAACTTGGCCCTGAGATGAAGGGGTGTGTATGTCGATGGGGTATGGGGGCTTAAACAGATGTTTCTTCTCCTGCTGCAGAAAAATAAAAATAGAGAGAGAAAAACAAGGGGTTTCTTGCTTCTTGGGCTGCTCTGGTCTTGGGTTTCACCATCTCCTGCATGCTTGTGTGTCTTTAGCTGCAAAAATGGAGAAGAGCCAGGGAGAGCAAGCAGTGCAGGCAGCATTTTGGATGCAAATATAATGCTGGCCCGGCTCCTAATATTCACTCTGTTTACACGTAAATGCAAACAACTGTTGACTTAGTTTCAATAGATAATGTATTTCATAACACAATGGAAATGAGAATTAAGCTGGAATTTAGCAGGAGGGAACATGTGTTTCTGCAAGACCTTGGGCTCTGCTGGCCCCATGGTGTTGGGGGACACCTCTGCCAATGATTTCCCTGGCTAATCCTTTCCGGAGCAGTGTGAGCAGGACAAGGGCAGGGCTGGGTGGCTGCAGGATTAGGGAGCTGAGCTGACCCACTGGCAAACAGGGGTTATAGGCACCAGGGCTGATCTGGGCCAGTTTCTTCCTGGGAAAGAAGGGCCTCGTGCTGTGGCGTGGGTCGAGGTGTCAGGGAAGGGAATTGCTGTCCCAAGCTGCCATATTCGAGCCTGAGTGATGACAAGTCCTGGGAAGGAGGAGGTATCAGTGGCTAGGTCACCTTGTCCTGACGTGACTCCAAGCAGTATCACGTGGGAGAGGACCTGGCTTGTTTTTGGGCCAGATCCTGGCCAGCCTGCAGCCATCCCTGCAGGGCTCCCTGGGGCCAGCCCAGGTGGCCTTTGCATCAGGGCTATGATCAGAGCCACTCCCACTGCATCTGCCCTAGGCTGGCACACTCCCCATCTCACTGCAGTCCAAATCCCTCTGGGAGCCCCAGGTGGGACCCTGGCACCACAGCAAACCCCTCAAGAGGCTGTGCTGCCCTGCCCAGGTGGAGGTACCGATGTCTACGCACAGTTCCTCAGAGCCCCCAGAGGCAGAGGTGTTGATGGGTGCTTGCAGCCAGCAGCTGTCTCTGGGTGCAGGTCTGTCCCATCCATCTGTCCCCGGCCCTGGCTAGCTGCCATCAGCACAGCAAGGCTTATGGCACTCAGGGCTCAGTGTTAAAAACAGCCAAGCCTTTGTGAATGTGGGGGTGTACACCCAAGATGTATTAGACATTGGAGAATCTCCCCACAGGCACTGTGGGGATGATCACCTTGGCTGGGGGTGGCATGGGGTCCCTTGAGCTGCAAAGCAGGACCTGGTGTTGGTGCCCTGCTGCCATCCCCAGTGGCTCCCCGTGTCTTGGCTCACCACGGAAGGCGATGTCCCTGCCTGGGGTTGGTGGAGCCGTGGCACCCACAGCTCTTTGGGTCTAGCAGCAGCAGTGACACTGAGCCTTGGCGGGGTGTGCATGGGAAAGGACAGGTTTTGGGGCTGGTGTCATGGCCAGAGGCTGCCTGGGGAGGAAATGGGATCTGGCAGGCTGCGCCTCGCAGGCGGCACTGCCGGTACCTGCCTCACCTGACGGGTCACACCAGGGCGGGTGCGAGCTTGGCTTCACCCGAGGCTCCTCGCTGCCAGCTGAGTCACCTGCCCTGTGGGATGCCCAGTCCTGGGCAGGCACTGAGGCTGTGGGTGGCGAGGAGCCGCTGGCAATTCTCTACACGCATGCTCCCAGCTGTGGGGTTGGAATGACCCAGGACCTGCTCTCACCTTTGTGACTCATCCCATAAAATAAAATAAGGGAGAAGGGAGCAGACAGGAGTGGGAAACTCGGGGCATGGGATGCTCCCATCTCTAAGCCTTCTTTCATCCCTTTAAAAGGCCATTTTATTTTTTTAAATGAGTTTATTTATGTAGCCAGCCTGGATTAGCAAACAGCCCATCCTGTAACACAGTACTCAGTACTGAGACACCAGTAGCCAGAGAGAAATACTCAAGATAAAATTAAACATAATGAGATTATGTGGTATCTCCTTGTCAGGGACCACCTTATGCAGAGCAAACTAATTGCCTGTGCAGAGCAGAAAGTGGGTGATGAGCAGTGTCTGGGAGCTAGGGAGGGGCTGGTGCCATCAACAGCAGCTTTGCAAAAGAAAAAAGCATTGGGGTTGAGTGCTGAGGAGCAAGATGAGCTTTTGGGGGACTCGGATGGAGCATCCTCTGCTCAGCCCTTGTGGACTCATTGTCCCCAGCAATGAATTGCTGCTTCTAGGTTTTTGTATATTTGTAGTTTGAGTAGCCTTTTGCTAGATAATAAAAAT